>CAKAKR010063442.1:0-16982 GCA_916700685.1 Adelosebastes latens
GTTTGACATTTCAGGGAAATATGTTCACTTTCTTGCAGATGAGAAGATTGATATCACTCATGCTTTTACTTTGAAAATCAAAGCTAATCAGAGCCATGAACCTGCCAAATTGTCATTAAAGTAGCCCAATATTTAATTTCCATTTTTTGAGTGACCACTACACATTCATTTTTAACATCTTTATTCTGGGAAGGAATTTAGCCCATCACAGCCTCCCCATCCCGTGTTCCTGTGTCTGAATTTATATGGAGGACAAAACCTGCCAAAATCTAAAATAAATAAATAAGTCATTAAATGCAGCAAAAAATAAAAAAGGTAGTCATATGATATTGATATTTCTGTTTTAATTTATTTATTTATACTTGTATTATTTCCTTTATTATTTAGTTTTCTATTTAATTTTCCCTTTTATTTATTTATTTTTTTGAGTGAGAGCCCCCTCATTTGCATAATGAGGCAGAAATGCATAAAGAAATATATATGAAGAAAAGAGTACAGAAATAAATACGTTTGGGGAAATAAATAAGGGGTGAAATGCAAAGGGGAGATCGTGCATAAATATATAAACACAAATAAATTTTAAAATAAAAATATAATAAATAAAAACATAAAAAAATACCAAAATAAATACATTTTAAAAAGTAATATAAATAAATATATTAATAAAAAAGAAAATTAAACAAGAATAAATAAAAAAAGGGAGTTAATACAAAGATAAATGAATAAAGAAGCAAATTAAAACAGAAATATCAATTTATGTCACTTTTTATCAATTAATTAATGGCTACATTAATTTTTTTACATTATTTTAACTTCATTTAATGACATTTAATTATTTATTGAGTCATTTATTTATTAATTCATTTATTTTTTATTATTTTGGCAGGTTCCGCCCTCCATAAATTACGAGGGAAAGCGGAAAAATTAAGTCTTTGTTTGAGCCAACACAAAACCACGTACAAAACATGGCACATTTAACGTAAAAAGTCTTCACTTCTATGAACAAATGTAAACTTTTATAAGGCTTTCATTACAAAGCTATGACCAAATAATAATAAAATAGTTCCAGCGTTGTTGTAATGACTGGAAACAATAGTTATAGGAGCTCAATCGGTCCCAAAATGTCAAACTCTTCTTTTAAAAAACTAACAAAAAACAAACTGTTTAAAGCGTCTGCTGGGAATTTATCACATATTTAATGCGCACACAACAGCAGCCTCTCCAACACGTCTTTGGTGAACTGTTACACTCCTACTGTGTTTATCTCTGCAGGTTTTCTACACATCCGTTTCTTCCCGCTCACAAAATATTGTTCATATTGTTCCATGTGAAAGTATTTAACAGCTGAAACGCCAACAGGTTACTTTATATTTTAGTAGCTTTTTTCAAATGTGTTTTCCATGAATTGTAGCCAGAAGGTCAAATATACCCCAAACATGCTCACATTTATCTTATTTATCTTGATTTAACCTCATTTAGACAAAATAATTAATTAATTAGTTAATTTCTTTTAGCTAACAGGTAATACGGTATTTTTTTTAAAGGAAATTTCCAATTCTGGGCATTACAATATTTGTTTTTTTCTATACAAATTACATAAATCACAGTGGCACCCCAAATATCTAATTTATAATACAGAATCTTATTATAATTTACAGTATTTCAGCTTGAATAATCACACTACTTTGGTCAAATCACTAAATACAAATTTAAGTACCACCGAAAAATGGCCACATGCAAATTTTGTCACCCGGAAATCACAATAATAAATCTGTTTAAAGCATAAGGCTGGTGATATTCTACATTTTTGTTACTGTCAATAAATCCCATGAAAATACCAAAACCTACAGGGACATAAATATTTAAAAATGCCTCACAATTATATAGTTTAATTAAAAAATAATAATAATTTCCTAAAACATACGGTCACTGTAGTTTTTAATCAGACAATCGTGGGATTTATAGACAGTAACAAAAAATTAGGACATCACTTATACTTGAAAAACAATGTTTAAATTTAAATACAGGACAGGCTATAATACAGTTTAAAGTATATACATTTAATTATTCAACAAATTCATTGTTTGAATTCAGTGTTTCGGTACAAGCATGAGGAACTTGTGCCTGCACTAATCATTTATAAATTAAGTAGCAATATTAAAACAAATATCTTACCATGCTTCATCACTTTTTCTATCATTATAACACACTTTTATTTATTTTATTGTGCAACACTTGCTCTTCTGTTTGTATTATTGCTAGCATTATGTTAAATTGTTTTAGTTTTTTTCTTTTATTATGAGTTTGGTACCATTATTTTTTGGCTCCGTCTTAAAGGAATAGTTGGACATTTTGGGAAATATAATTATTATATAATTAATGATAAGATTGAAACCACTCTTTGTGTTATATTTGTATATACAAGTTGGTTTGCTTAGCTTAGCATAAATACTGAAAACAGGGGAAAAAAAGCTAGCCTGGCTCAAAAATCAACACCTCTGAAGCTCAATAATTAACATTTTATAACTTGTGTTAATTATTTTAGGGATGTTTTTAGCCTAATGCTAGCTTTTCCCCCCGTTTCCAGTCTTTATGCTAAGCTAAGCTAATAACCTCCCGGCTTCAAATTGAACCGGCAGACATGAGTGGTGTCGATCTTCTCATCTAACTCTCAGCAAGAAAGCGTAAAAGCCTATTTCCCAAAATGTCAAACTACTTCTTTAAGCTCTCTGAATTTAATTCTTTACTTCCTGTTATCCACCATCTCTCGGTACATCTCTGTGGCTGTTTAGCTCGTACAAAATCTTCCATAAAAGTGTTCAAAAATCACGAAAAGGACTTCTTAACGTTTCCAAAAATATTCAGTATATTATTGAATTCCAGGATTCTTTTGATTCCCTGTTTTAATGTTATTCAAATACCATAAAAACAATCAGTGTTACCACAAAGAGCCCAGTCACATGTCTGTATGTATACGATAAAGTACGTTTCAGGAAACACATTCATATTCTGACCTTCCTCCCCTGCCGCCTCTCTAACAGTAGCATTGTGTTACATGTGTGAAATGTTTTCATGTGAGCCTTTTCTTAAACAAACATGTTACATTTTGGATTAATCCATTTTCTTTTCTTTTTTAAATGTAGAACTAATTAAATAAATAATACCAGAAGAGGCAAAAGTGACCTGTTGGCCATTTTTAAGACGTAATAGATCTTTGCTGTTGTAGCGTTGAATAAATCTTAATGCTGGGGTTTAGGCATCGATGAATAAAGATGTAATATGCAAGTAACAGGAGTTTGCATCTGATTTTGTTCTTGTGTTAAAATAAATGAGTTTAAATGAGCACAAAAGTTGATTTTTTCCTCTCAATTCAAGGCCTTAAAGGTCCCATATCGTGCACATTTTCAGGTTCATACTTGTATTTTATGTTTCTACTAGAACATGTTTACATGCTGTTATGTTCAAAAAAACACTTTATTTTCCTCTTCATGTCAGCCTGAATATACCTTTTTTTACTCTCTGTCTGAAACGCTCCGTTTTAGTGAATTGCAACGGAATTGCGTTGCTAGGCAACAGCTTGGGTCCATGTTTACTTCCTGTCAGCTGATGTTATTTACATCCACTGCAACAGCAAAAAAAACTGGGACACATTTAGAATGTTTTTGTTTAAAACCGTGTAATGGTCTAAATATTGTATATTTGTGACATCACAAATGGACAGAAATCCTAACGCTTGTTTCAAACGCACAATTTCTGAATACGGGCTGTGTGTATTTCTCCGTATATTGAGCGTTTTGATAGTTTAACAGTATTTATATAGCACTTAAACCTGCTTTATGATATAAAAGACATGAAAATCTCACTTTTTACAATATGGGACCTTTAAATGAACTCAGGCATCATTTACGGACGGACAACCCGAAAACATAGCACTTCCATTCACGGCTGTCGCCAACGCGGAGGCATAAAAACAACAGACAAAACACCTCAAACATGACAGAATATTTATTAATGAGGTTTGAATAAAAGCCAGCTCATTTAATAAAGCACTGATCCGTTCATTATAGCTTTTAAATATCTTGTTTTAATAAGGGAAAACACACGAGAGACGGTGATCAACACTGACTTAAATACTGAGTGTTTGGACGCGTCGTCTTGTTTTGACCAGATTTCCCTTTTAATGTCTAAACTGTCCGCATCCCTTTGACTTCCAGATATAATCTAGACTGTGATTCTGTCTCTTCATTGTTTTATTTTACCTGTGAATATGGAAAAAGCTCATCGTAGTGTTCCTGTCATTTTACATTCATTTATTCCACCTCGCCTTTGGGAGTTTAAATAAAGATAAAGAAGTGCCTCTACTATTAAAACACACACCGGGTCACACCCACAACCACAGCTGTTCAGTCTCCTCTCAGGGTGAAGACATCAGTCAGTGTTAAACATGAAGGCAAACTGGAAAAGCAGAAGCAGCAACCAGCGAATAGCATTTTTAACCCTTGTGCCTCACTTTAAAAAAGTTGCTCTGTGTCAAAAACTGCCATAAAATTATGATTATTTAGTTAAATCTGTTAACCATGATTCATTTTCAGAATTTAAATTCTTTAAATGCCAGTTTGTTTACATAACGGTTGTTTTTTTTAAAGGAAAAAACACAAAAATATAATTATTTCCTGCATAATAAAAGTCTTGTGAAGTGTCAGATTTAACAAAAATAAATAAATAAAACTCCCATTTGTTACATTAGAGGACAACAATGTCTCCATCCTAAAACTGCTATAAAAAAATACTATAAATTAATATTATTTTCTACTTTCATTGAGTTAAATCAGTCCTGATCATAACTACCAAATATTCATTCATTTTCTGAATTTTAACCCTTTAAATACTAGTTTGTTTACATAATGACACTGTTGTTTTTCCATGAAAACACAAAAATTAAATTATTTTCTGTGTACTAAATGCTGTTTTGATGCATTTTTATTGTTTTGTGCAGTGTCAGATAAAAAGAAAACTCCCACTTGTTATCATAGAGGACAAAAAATATCACCTATAAAAATACTATATATTATTTTAACCAAATATTCAATAATTTTTCAGAGTTTTAACCCTTTAAATGCCAGTTTGTTTACAAAATTGTCTTTTATGAAAAAACTAAAACACAAAAATTGAATTATTTTCTGTGTACTAAGTAATACGGGGAATTTTTATTGAGGCTTCCTAAATTAAAAAATAATAATAATAATAATAATCACACCCTTGCCAAAATGAATGCCATATTAACACAGACAAAATTATTGAAAATTAAAAAATAAAAAAGCCAAAAATGTCCCTTGTGAGGCACAAGAGTTAGAAAACAAAATGTAAACCTTTCTAACTTAATTTCTAGCTTCTCAGCCATCTCCTGAACACAATCTGAGGAATATTTAAATGTAACTTCATTATTTTACATGATTTTCTTCTGCTTTATTTTGAAAGCGTAGCTTTGAAACCATGTTTATATATTTGAGGCCTTGTATAAATGATGCATAAAAACACAAGTCAACGTGTACACACCTTTCTAGTCGGTATTTGGTGCTCGGAAGAGTATTTAAATACAGACAGGAACATTAAAATAGTTTCTCCTCAGTTATATTAAAAATAAGTTAAGAGGTAAAGCTTATTTCTGGAGTTTAATACTGACAGCGCTGCTTTTGTAAAATCTAGTTATAATCTGTCCTGCACAGATTATAGATTACAAACTGTTGAGTAACTTCTTTTGTTTTTAAATATACTGCATCTGTTTGTTAAATCACCAAAGAGGACGTTTGTGTATTAAAGCCTGCTTTGGTTCAGCTGGTGAAACTGGAATTGCTGTTATCATGTAACTGTAGGTTTGAATATACGCATGATGTGACAGCTTTGGCACGGTTATTGGATATTAGTAGTAATTCACACTGCATCTCAAAGTGGAAGTCAAGTAGTAATTACAGTTACTAAGTCAGAACTATTATGAGTTACTAGTATTATTATTATCAAAAATCAAAATTACAACATAGTCTCATAATTTGACTCAGGAAGTCATCACAGTTTTGACTTAATAAGTATAAATTATGACATATTAAGTCAAATTATGTCCCTAAATCTAGAGAGAAGGTCGCTGACAGTCCGTCCCTTCAGCTCTTCCTCCAAAGACACTCCCTCAATATTAGTAAATAACAAACATGACTATTGTTAGTACTCACAGCTGTCAAGCTAGCTGCTTCTGGAAGACGCCGGTGACGCGCAATGAGTGCACGGGCTGAGTTCACGCAGGAAGACAGGTAGGTACTGTAGGTAGGTAGCCTGTCTGAATGAAATGATCAGACGGGATTATTACAGTCCTGCAGCAGCAAGACACCAGAGCATTTTATTTATTTACCCACCCTAGCTGTAAATCAAAATTATGAGCTATTAAGTCAAAATAATAAGCTAATAAGTCGATATTATGAGCTATTGGGTCAAAACTGTGAGCTATTAAGTCAAAATTGTGAGCTATTAAGTCAAAATTGTGAGCTATTAAGTCAAAATTATGAGTTATTAAGTCAAAATTATGAGCTATTAAGTCAAAATTGTGAGCTATTAAGTCAAAATTGTGAGCTATTAAGTCAAAATTGTGAGCTATTAATTCAAAATTATGAGCTATTAAGTCAGAATTGTGAGCTATTAAGTCAAAATGATGAATCAAGTTAAAATATAAGTTAAGTAAAAATGGTGAGATACTAAATCAAATAATGAGATATTAAGTCCATATTACGATGCGTAGTGAAAATTGTTATTAACTATAATGACATACTGAGTCAGTATTATTTCATTATTTTAAGTAAGTAACTCAGTTTTGTTAAATCAAAATCACAACAAAATTAAGAGTTAGTAATTTTTTTCTTTTCTTTTCTTGGCAGAAATGGTCTTCCATACTGCATGTTTCATGATGTATATTATAAATAAAAAGCATCTTATATATATTTTTCTGTACACATCTTTTAAATTGTGATTCTATGCAACATTTTATACACAAAGCCTCAAAGAGTTTTTAGAGCTGCGTCGTGTGAATCTGCTGAAAGTGCTGGTGATGACCTGCGAGCTGCTCACGTGAACGAGGAAGAAGAATTTAAAAAATAAATTAACGGGACACAAAAGTGATTTTTAGACAGAAGATTTGTGTCCCGAGCCTTCATCCGTGTCGTCATTTTTCACCCACTGAACGTTTCATTAACCAACTTTCCACTTTCCATCCTTCAACTTGAGTTTACCTTCTCCTCCAACATGATCTCTAGCATTTTTAAAGTCTGTATGTGCCGTCGCTCACTGAGAGATACATATATATATATACTGCAGTATTCTCAGGTGTTTAAATAAACTATCTAATCTTGAGTTTTCTTCTTTCTGTCTCACCTCAAGAGCCTGTGATACTTTCAGTCGCAGCGAGTCACTAGTGGTGAGTTTTGGTGTGCAAATCGAACGCTTCACAAGCCGGCCTCGAGTGATGGACATGGGAGTGTTAAAGAGTTCTGGAGTTCGTCCAGTTCGGTGTACTCTACATGTGCTGTAACGCCTCCTGGGCTTGTTCCGTGTACACCTCGTCCTTCCCCGTCCACGAGCCGAGGCCGGCGTCGAACTGGCCGCTCCGCTGCGAGCCCCGCTGCTTGTCACGGGAGAAGAAACTAAACCTAAAAAAGACCAGATGGAGAGGAGACAAGAGGCTTTAATGAGACGTCTAGTGATGGATTGTGAACAACGTAGTGTGTGCAGTGAAGCAGTGTTAGCAGTTATGGCATTTCAAACTGGATTATTTAATTGTGATATGTTGGTTTAATTACTGTAAACAAATGAGACTGAATCTGCTCCTGACATTCAAATGTCCTATAAATCCCACAGCTTCCTGCAGCAGTGGGGTTGTTTTCTTTATTTCATTTGCTTGTTGGCGTTACTCATGAGCACAAATATGTTGGTAATTTGGATTACCACGTGCCTTTGGCTGAAAAAAGCTTGTGACAACACTGTGCTGTTAAGTGATGCCGGAGTGATGCAGAGAGATCGTATGCTGCTCTTGTTTTAGAAGCATACGTCGATTCTGAGTGGTGGAAGAAGTACTCAGATCTTTTACTTAAGTAGAAGTAGCAATACTGCTCTGTAGAAATACTCTGTTACAAATCCTGCATTCAAGATTTTACTTAAAGGAACAGTGTGTAGGATTTTGAGGGAACTATTAGGAAAAATTCAATATAATATTCATAACTATGTTTCATTTAGTGTATAATCACATGAAACTAAGAATCGTTGTGTTTTCGTTAGTTTAGAATGAGTCAAAACGGCAACTTCCGTGTCCGTCACGTGATGCCATCGAGCCCAAAAATACTTTTTCCCCATAGACTTACATTGGGAAAGAGACGTCTGTAACTCAGCGGATAATGTTTTTTTGAGGTGAATCAACTCCTCAGTATGAACACTCTAATAGTCCTTATTTAAATCATTAGGTCCTAAAGGTTGTAAAACGCACTAATAGCCGAATCCAGAGTTATTTCTCTTCCTCCGTTCATGTGAATGAGACCCAGACCGAGGCTGGAGCGCAAGCCGTGACGACGGCGTGACATTAGGACCCCGTGAATGAGTCATGTGACCGAACGGACGCTACTGTGCATGTCCCAGTTACCCAAGATCCGGGTACTTCTCCAGACGGAAGTCGAGCCATTTTAGCTTCATGCGCCACTGAGCAACTTTCATAGGAATGAACGGGGCCCCGCCTCCAACGCTGTATCCTGTTCTCTTTATACATCCATGAGTCCGCCATGTTGCTCCGCCATGTTTCTACAGTAGCTCAGAACAGACAAACCAAACTCTGGCTCTAGAGAGACTTTCACGTTTTTACGTCACCTGCAGGCCACTGTAGTTCTCCGACACGCTTGAGAAACTGCGGTAAAGTGAGCCACAGAGTGTTTTACCGTGGTACCGCCAGCCGCGGTCTGACTTCTGTTGCTCCTACAGTAGTGTTATTATGGTAACGATGACCTCTGAGTGAGGCGAACGGCGTTACCACGGTTTTGCACATGGTGGCTCACGTTACCACAGTCTTGGAAAGGGAGGAGTGAGAGGAGGGGTACTCAGTTGGTTGCAATCTGCAACCACACCACTAGATGTCGCCATATGAAGGACTCATTCTAAGCTATTAAAAACACAGCGATTCTTAGTTTCAGGTTATATACTAAATAAAACATTCTTATTGGTACTATATTCCATTTCTGCTAATAGATCCACCTAATGTAACACCCTGGCCCCTTAATGTGCATTACATTTTGAAGATTATAACTGGAATTAACTGATCAGTGCAGTAAAGTAGAATAAAACATGATGAGTCTGTTATAAGCTGTTTAATCACTAACTACTTGAAAAAGAGCTAAAAGCGCTTTAGTTTGTAAATTAAAGCAGAATTATTTATATGAGTTTAGAGGTGCAGACATGTTGTTACTGTGGTCAGCGGGGGGGAAAAGACGAGACGTGACGACTACATGTAAATTCTGACTGGCTGATTTTTTATGATCCGCAAATCTTCCCATTGGACAATGAATATAAAAGACAGCCCCACAATCAGCCAATCAGAATACTACAAAGGTGGGAAAAAATGGGCTGAAAAAGCTGAAACATGCAACGGGAACGGGAAGGGAGGCTGTTAGCTGAGAGACTCTGAAGCCAACCAAATATAGTCATACAAGCGATATGAGACGTCTGATTGGCTGTAAAGTGGGGTCATCTGGGATCAAACCAGCCGCCACCATCGGCATAATGGCTGTGAAGATCCTGTCACACAAAGGTAAAGACACACAAGCACAAACAGGAAGGGACGTATAGAGAAGGGGAAGGACAAACAGGGGGGGAGACAGGGACCACATCAACCTTTGACCTCTCATGTAAAGTTCCCATGAAACCAAAAGACGTCATTTTAGTGGAGATAGAAGAATAAAATGAACCGTGTGTGTATCATGTGCTATATCTGACCCGTGACCGAAAGCATGCTAATCATTAAACATGCACACAGAGCGGCGAGCGTGTCTGATAGAGCTGAGAGGAAAAAGACAGGCAGCTTCAGTGCACATGCTGATAAAAATAAGTATTAACAACAGAAGAAACACACAAATAATGTTTGTTAAACCTCCTGACAAGTTATTAAATGTCTTAAATCCCTCCCTTTAAGACAGTTAAAAAAAATATTTATTTATTTTAATTTATTTATTTATTTTCAGCATTTGTATTTTTTTTTAATTTGTATTTATTTATATATTTTCAGCATTTTTATTTTTTTAATTTTAATTTATTTATTTATTTTCAGCATTTGTGTTTTTTTTAATTTTTAATTTATTTATTTATTTTCAGCATTTGTATTTTTTTTATTTTTTTTTTATTTATTTATTTTCAGCATTTGTATTTTTTTAAATTTAATTTTAATTTAATTTAATTATTCATAAAGCGACAATTTACTGTATTGAAGTGGTATTTCACTTACAGTTTGTAATACCTAGCATTAGTCTGTTTCTATGTTTATCTTATTTTGGAGTATTTAGTACTTTGTGATTGTACAATATATGTGAAAATCAATAAAGAAAACAATATATAATATAAATATATATCTTGTTTAATATCCACCACAGCAAATTCTCTCAAAATATTATCACAAAGCTAATATTACCAGCCTGAATAGTCCTGAATGTCTGGTACAGCTGGTAAGGAGACTGTCACGTGACTGATCATGTGATTGCTTTGTCACACATGCTCAAAGCTAATTAAACTGCTCTATATTTACTTGTGTAAGAAGTGTAAAATTTGTGCATCATTAAAAAATGGAACACATAACAAATAACCATGAACAATGTAATAATCGATGAATCATTTAAAGGGCGGGTCCAAATGGAAACGCCTAGTTCAGATTTTTTGAAGTGGGGTTGTATGTATACTCCTGCATTCTGCGAGGTAAAATAACTGGTTTTGTGAATGGAGTCTGAGTGAAATAACGGCTTGAGACATCCTGACATCCGGCCGTCAGACAGCCCTTTCTGTCGTGGAACTGAAGCTGTCTTCACAGCCACCAGACTCCATTCACAAAAACAGTCATTTTACCTCTCAGAACGCGGGAGTTGCTGGTCTACCGCTGCCTCGATCGTTTAGTGTGTTTGTGTTATTGTGTGACTCTCTGATCTGAACTAACGTGGCGTCCACAGCAGCACGTTGCTTAGCTTCCGTGCCGGTAAAACATAGGACCATAATTTGAAGGTTTGAATTTGAATACATAAGGAACACCGCTGGGAAGCTACAGAATGATAAAATAATGGACCCGCCCTTCAAGTAAAAAAAATATCAGTATAGTATAAAGTATAAATGCCAAAACAATTGCTGCTTTTCTCTGATTTTATATCATTGGAAATTTAAAATTTGGGGGTTTTGGACGGACGGTCAGACAGAACAAGTTATATGAAAATGTGAATTTTCTTTTTACATAATAAAAAGCTGCTATGATGGTACGTTTATTGTTGTTGTTGTTGTTGTAAAGTCAGATTTTGAAATGGACACCTCTGATCAATGACATGTTTATGTTTTTACAGGCCAAACAAACACAGGAAGCGGATTGAGTGCACAGTACAACGAGCTGTTTCTAGTTATAGTGGACACAGCTGAAACACCCCCCTATTCCTGTGGTTATATTTTCAATTTGGTGACAACATGTTTCTTTTATGGGTGGTGACAACTGTTTCTGCACCCAACTTTTTAATTTTTTTTTTATTTTATTTTTATTTTTTATTTTCATTAATTGATTTATTTTCAGCATTTGTATTTTTTTTTAATTTTTATTTATTTATTTATTTTCAGCATTTGTATTTTTTTTAATTTATTTTAATTAATTAATTTATTTTCAGCATTTGTATTTTTTCTATTTTATTTTAATTTAATTTAATTATTCATAAAGCGACAATTTACTGTATTGAAGTGGTATTTCACTTACAGTTTGTAATACCTAGCAATAGTCTGTTTCTATGTTTATCTTATTTTGGAGTATTTAGTACTTTGTGATTGTACAATATATGTGAAAATCAATAAAAAAAATATATATATAATATAAATATATATCTTGTTTAATATTAATTTCAAATTTCAAATTCTCTCAAAATATTATCACAAAGCTAATGTTACCAGCCTGAATAGTCCTGAATGTCTGGTACTGCTGGTCAGGAGACATTAGATTTAATTTGCATATTTCTTGAAGAGTAATATGTAAATGTTTGAGCATGCAGGGACCAGTTCAATAAGCCTTTACTCAGCGCATGCAAAGCAATCTGAGTGTTTTTGACTTTAACTAATCTCAAAGTTGAGAGTGTTTTCATGAGCAGATGTGTCTGAGTGGGTGTGATATGTGAGTACAACATACAGGCGTTTGATTCCTGACTCTGGCTGGGCAGAAGAACGGGAGCGAGTCCTCAGTTCAGGTGAAGGAGACGGAGAAGGAGTGACCATGTCATCGTCTGTCTCATCACTGCAAAAACAGGTTAATTATTAAACAACAAGGCTGTAATTATGTGTGTTTAACTCCTCGGATTTATATATACGAGTACCTTTTGTAGTAGGCCAGCTCCTCCTGCAGCATGAAGACTTTGGCCTTGAGCTCGTTCCTCTCGTGGAGGACGTCCCTCAGCTCCTGCAGGGTGAACCGGGGCCGGTTGGGGTCCTTCGGGTCCAGGCCTCCCGTCTCCTCGCACAGCGCCTCCTGCCGAAAGAGGAAGGCCATCACAGAGAGGAAACCAGACAAAAAGGAAGGAAGGAAGGAAGGAACGGAGGCGGGAAGGAAGTGAGGATACCTTTGTAAAATATTGGAACACAGCAGGCATGTCCTCATCGCACATCGCCTCCTGGTGGCAAACGTTAGACTCTAAGTCAGACATCGGGCCTTGTTCCAATGCATTTGTTCGCCCTTCCCTCCTCCCTTTAAGCTGTTTTTAAAACTCAGCACACCCGAGACATTCACCGTCACTGTTAAAAAAACACCGCAACACATGCAGCTGACAGAAGTCACTCATGCACTGAGCAAAAAAAACAATTCCTATTAATATGTATTCAAAGTCCAACTGAAATCACGTTTAGTTTTCCATTTATGGCATTTTTTAATTTATTATATCTATTTTTAAATATCAGAAATGCTCCTTTTCCTCTCAGCCGGCCGGAGTAAACAAAGTAAACAAACTTGGCGCTGTAGCCTTCATGCCGTGGACAGACACACCGGCATCTAACCGGACCCAAGTGACATTTAAAGGTATTGTTAGTATCTTCTAGTCAACTCTAAATTTCACTGGTAACCACTGCAAATAGTCTGAATGAAACATATTAACAATGGGCTAGCTCCAGCAGATCTCAGTGACCTTTAAACAGGCGGCAACCTACTGGTCTGAAAAGTGAAGCCAATGCTGAAGAGCCTTAAACCTGCATTCTCTCTAACATCCAGCAGGGGGCGACTCCTCTGGTTGCAAAAAGAAGTCTGATTGTATAGAAGTCTATGAGAAAATGAGTCTACTTCTCACTTGATTTATTACCTCAGTAAACATTGTAAACATGAGTTTATGGTCTCAATCGCTAGTTTCAAGTCTTCTTCAATACAGCATGATGTTAATTTAGTAAATTATGGTCCCATTTAGAGTCACATAGACCATAAAGCAGGGGATGCTTTAGGGCGTGGCTACCTTGTTATTGACAGGTTGCTACCACGGCGTTGTCCGGTCTGGGAGTTGTCCGTGTTTTCGTCTTAGAGCTTTAACCCTTTCACAGTGTGTTTTCACTTCATGAGAGTTAACTATAACCTTTTTGTTCGTCTAAAAATGTCTTATTCAGCATTCGGTTGTACTTAGCTCCACCCTCTGGTGGCACTTCTGGTTGCAAAAAACCAAGACGGCCAAGGCCAAAAAGCCGAACAAGAGGCTTCAAAACCGTAGTCCACCAACCAATGGGTGACATCACGGTGACTACGTCCACTTTTTATATACAGTCTATGCCTTTTAAATCCCCACTGTTCTCCTAAAACATTAACAACAACAACTCAAATGTGTTTTACAAAGATGTAACAGAAAAACAACAATTTGATTTCAGTTGGACTTTCAACTACCATTTCTCTTCAGGATCACGGTGCATTAAAGGACGACTTCAAGTGCTGTTAGAGGCCGAGCTGTCGAGGTGATCTATGTTTAGAAAGGTCGTTGGTGCAGTCGTCCAGAAAGTCTCACCCAGTTGGCCGACACTCTGTTAGTTCTTTAACACCCATGCCGAGCCGTTTCAGCACCTCTCATGGGTCAGACAAATGTTAGTCTACGAGCTTCTTCTAATGATACGGTTGTTGTTCTGGGAGGGGGGTGCAGGTTTGGAGTTAAGACTCGGGATAATCACACCACTCTGGTTTCTCTAACTAGCACTCGTGTATTACCCAAAGCAACACCGCCTCGTCCTCAGCCTCCTCATCCCCATCCCCATCCTCGTGTCCCTCTGGGCTGAGGGAACCGGGCGAGGGGCGCGGTGAGGGGTCAAACCCCCCCAACATCAGCTCAGAGGGGTCAGGTCTGTCTGACCAGCCCTCAGCACCCACCACCACCACTGTAGCAGCTTTACCACGCTGGTGGAGTAAAACACATTTTATTATCCGTTTACAAAGCATCCTATCTCTTTTTGTCTGATGTGTTTAGCACCTATATACAGAAGCTTTAGAGGAAAATCATCCGTTATTATATTGGTTTGAAAAGTTGCACATAAAAGTGATCAGACCTCGTTTAAAGGGACTGTTTGTAACTTTTTAAGCGTATAAATGTACCGGGTCGGGACACATGCGCGCTGGCATATGCGCGCTCGCGTGTGGCCGCTGTCTCGTCTCCTCTGCCTGCTCGCCTTCACTCAGACAGCGCGCGCGTTCTCGCGTACTCGCTCCACCTCTAGACGTGAACGCGCGCTCACTCCACACTGCAGAAGAGTTAGTTTAGCTCTGAGAATATCTAGTGAATGTACAGTGGACGTTTGTGCAGAAATAAATGCTGCAGCTCCTCCAGACCAACAGAGGTTTTCCGTGTCTTGTGAAGTGACGGGGCTCCGCAGCGAGAAACGTTATTGTCTTGTTACCGACCGGGTGCTGGTGTCTCCCTCCGGCTGCGGGTGGAGATGACAAAGTTACTCGCTGCGGAGCCCTGCTGCCTGAGCCTGTGCTGAGGCAGGAAAAGCCAACACTAGGATCAGCATTGATTCATGGAGAGACCTTCGTCTGGTCAGCTAACATTACTGCCAAGCAGCTGAAATATAGAGTGATATTGTGCTTTTAGCTGACGTGTGTCGCCTCACTGTTTTGAGCGATGCTCGTTCATGTCTATTTAGAGCGAGCTCGACGCTGACTTTCGTTGATTTCACGGCCACAGGTGTCGCTGTTGACAAGCATTTCTGAAAGTTACAAATAGTCCCTTTAAACTGGAATATATGAAACGTAAAATGATGGCCTGAGTAGCTGCATCTAGAATTATATATATGTATTTATATTATGATTTAAGGACTTTTATCTTCAAGGAATAGTTGGACATATTTGCTTTCTTGCTGAGAGTTAGATTGATACCACTCTCATGTCTGTATGATAAATATGGAGCTAGAGCCAGGAGATAGTTAGCTTAGCTTAGCATAAAGACTGTAAACAGGGGGAAACAGCTAGCCTGGCTCTGTCTAAAGGTGACAAAAATCTGTCTACCAGCACCTCTAAAGCTCACTGATTAACACGTTATGTAGCGTCTAAATCTTGTAGCAGCGACATCGCTCGTAGGTGAAAGCTAAAAGAGGTTTTATTGATCCACTTCCCCTTGCACAATTTGGTGAAAACGAAAACATTTCTTCCCAAAGAATGCCGCAGTTAGTAGCGCAGCCGCTACTAACTGCCGAAAAGTGTACTTAAAGTGTCTGCAGTCTGTCTTTAAAGCACTTATGTGTATTTCTTACATAACTGTAATATTCAAAGTAGAAACACATATGAATAAATATCAACATGTGAATATTAATAAATCATATTTAACTACAAATTGAATTTGTCTCTTACACATTATTGTGGTTTTATAGGGGGTTATGTGCTAGAACTAGGACTCTTTGACCTTTGAACAGAGCCACGCTAGGTGTTTCCCCCTGTTTCCAGTCTTTATGCTAAGCTAAGCTAAAGGTCTCCTGGTTGTAGCTTCATATTGAACAGACAGACATGTGAGTGACATCAATCTACAGTAACTCTCAACAAGAAAGCAAAAGATAGTTAGATAAGATACAATAAAGAGAGATTGAGAAAGAAAGAGGATGATAATGGACCAGTTTTAACCCACAATGCACTGCACCTATATTGAGTTAACAGGATGCCGCATCTTTCTGGAGTTTCTTGCACAATTTAAAACAAATTTAAATATTAAATCCTGAATCCTAATGGTGTCCTACCTCTGCAGGTGACGGGGGCTGAGGTGAGGGTTCCTCAGGGTTCTGGGCCGGCAGGTCTCCTTGAAGTCGTTCCCTTAAGCGTACAACTTCCTGCCGAAGGGCACCGACTTCCTGCCCCCGCGCCTGAGCCCCGGCCTCCAGTTCCACCTTCTGTTCAATCAGTGCTTTCCCTTGAGCCTCCACAACGGAGATCTTATGGCGCAGGTCGTGGTTGATTTTCATGAGGCGAGACTGCTGCTGCTGGAGCTGCAGAAACACACGGACGGAACCAAGGGAGTATGGGTAAATTATAAAAAAAAAAATGTCCAGAATATGAGAGGATGGGAAGTTTTTTTTATGTTTTCAATGTTTTATTCTATTCTATAGCTGCATTAGGAATGTTTTTTGTGCATTAACACCTGTAGCGTATGTGTGTTTATGTGTGTTGTGCCCCGAATTTGAATTCTGGTCTAGCATAGCCAATTGTGGGAAATATTCTCATTTCACTAGAAGTAAAAAAT
>CAKAKR010063443.1:0-25976 GCA_916700685.1 Adelosebastes latens
TCCTCACGTCTCCTCACGTCTCCCTCACGTCTCCCTCACGTCTCCTCACGTCTCCTCACGTCTCCCTCACTCTGTACCAACATGCAAAAGTCTTTTTGGAGTCTGGAGAGGTCTGAAATCTGACTTTTGACCCGTTATTTCACCAGTCTGTGCTGGGTGCCGTGGTCATCGTCAACCTGAAGGGCATGCTGATGCAGGTTAGAGACGTCCCGTACCTGTGGAGGAGGGACAAACCAGACTGTGTAAGTTCTCACAAAGACAGTTATAAAAGCCAAACATCTCTGCATTTTGTGCTAAAAAAAGAAGATGACATATTGCCCCTTTTAAAAAAACAACCTCTCCTGTGTCTTCCCATCGTCTCCGTCCAGGTGGTGTGGATCGGTACCTGTTTTGCAGCCATCTTGCTGGGGCTGGATCTTGGGCTGGCTGCAGGCCTCGGAGTGGAGCTGCTCAGTGTCGTCCTCAGGACTCAGTTGTAAGTATCTGGCCGCCAATTCTTTACTTAATTTCCTAAATTAATTTCCTAAATTTTCTTTCAAGTCTTGGCAGTTATGCAGTTTCCTGAACTACTGAAGTTCGTAGTGATCTAATCATCAGATTGGATAAAAAGTGAAGTTTTAATATCTTTTGTTTTCAGCCCTCGCTGCAGTGTGCTGGCCAACATCAAAGGAACGGATATCTACAAAGATAGAAAGGACTACGTTGATGTAAGTGTGTGTGTGTTCTATCAGGTGTCCACACTTTCTGGCAGAGAGTTAGATGATTTGGGCTATAATATAATTTTGGGTATAAAGACGATGACTCTCTCCAGATATACGAGCCGGAGGGAGTGAAGATCTTCAGGATCCCATCACCGATCTTCTTTGCCAACATCGAGTTCTTCAGGACCAAGCTGGAGGAAGCTGTAAGTACAACATTGTTTTTATTGTTGGTCACATCCTCTTAGAAAATTAATAATAATTCATATCCACAATGCTCAACCGAGCTAATTTAGTTTGTAACGCAGCATCTCGTTGTGTTCTCAGGTTGGATTTAACCCGTTGAGAGTGTTGAGAAAGAGAAATAAAGCGCTGAGGAAGATCCGGAAACTTCTGAAGAAGGGAGACCTTCAGTGGACATCGGTAAGTAATGACACACCGTTGTGTCTTCCTGTTATCCTGTTCCTGTATATATACATTTATATATTGATGCTGAATCTTTAGTTGAAAAAGATTTGGAGTGCCTTTCTCAGCAGATGGTTCAAAGTTCACCTCCACTTATCTCAGATGCAAGTAAATGTGTGATAGAGTAGGACCCTATAAAAGTAAAATATTGTTGTACCCTTTCCATTTTTACTTTCAAACTGCGGTTATGTGCCCCAAATAAGTAGGGGAGAGCGGGGTGAGTTGAGCCAGTTTTTACTCGAGGCGTCTTTAAATTGAGGGAATGACAGTATAGGTTAATGTCTCCTACTAAAACATATATTTCAGGATGTGGTGCGTCATCGGGAATCATCCCCCTGGATCTAAAATAACGTCATGATGTATTGTCACGGTTTCCGGTTTGTTTCCAGTGTCGCATCGACACACCAACTTTTCCACCTCAGCCAAGCATTTCATTTCATTTCAAAATTTATTTTGAACATGTAAAATAAAAAAAAAAAATAACATGACTGGAGCACAGCCAATAGGAACGCTCTCTCTCTCTGAAATGACCTGTGATTGGTCAAAGTCTCCCGTCACAGGCTGGATGTTCTAAAGCCTGAAAACAGAGCCATGAGGAGGAGCAGAAGTTTAGTTTTCTCTCAGAACACTTGAATTACAATATGCTGAAAGGTTATTATGGGAGTTTTGCCCAATGATGCCAAAAACTTGTTGCCTACTGAAGCTTTAAATTTGTCCCAAAGTATAATAAAGTGGGCACAAGTAGTGACTACAAACAGTAGATCTGAAGCTGACTAACTCCAGGTAGCAAAGTGTCTCGTCCTCCTTGTATTCCTTCGTCTCTCACCCATCATCTGTGTTTCACCGTTCCAGAAAGGCTTCCTGAACACCTCGTTTGGACCCATCAAGGAGTCAGAGGATGAGAGCAACATGGAGGAGCTGGACCTGCCCACCGACTTCAAGGACCTTCCTGTCCGGGTCGACTGGAACGGCGACCTTCCCGCCAACATCGTCGTTCCCAGAGTGGACGTCCACAGCCTGATCCTGGACTTTGCTGCCGTCTCCTTCCTGGACATCTCTGCTCTGAAGGGACTCAAAACGGTGAGACTTTCACTCACAGCAGCAACAGAAGCAGTTTGTTTTATATATGATGCTGGTTTTTTTTTTAAATCATCTTCACCTTTTTTCTACAGATGCTGAAAGAGCTGATCCGGGTTGAAATCGAGGTCTACATTGTGGCTTGTGATAGTGAGTATAAAACTGCAGTATTTCAAGTCATTGCTTTTGTCCAACAGACATTATTCTACACAGTGAAGGTCAAACATCCGACTGAAGTAACAAAAAGACCGTTTCAGTCTTTGCCTTTTTCACGCAAAAGGCCTGGCCCCTCCACTGTAAATATTGAACGATTTAAAGAGGACCTATTATGGTCATTTTCAGGTGCATACTTATATTTGGGGTTTGTAATTGGAACATGTTTACCTGCTTTAATGTTCAAAAACGCTTTACTTTTCTCATACCGGCTGTGCTGCAGCACCTCTTTTCATCCTCTGTCTGAAACGCTCTGTTTGAGCTCCTGCTCCTCCTCCGCTCTAACAAGCTTTGTTTGAGGGCATGCCAAACAAGCCGTTATGCAAATGTGTTACTTGGTGACATCATCATGTTATGGAAGAAAAGCCGGGACTTCAATCAAGGTGTTTCAGGCAGTTCAGGAGTTGTGTTTCTCCCTTTGGTGTGGACTTTGGGCTTTGTAACTTTGCAGACCTTATACATGCACAAAACATTATATAACACACTAAAGGAAAAGGAAAAAAAACATGTGCTAGTTTATTATTTATACTTCCCACAAAGACATGTTTAACAAACCCACCCCGTGCATCTTTATTTCATTTTGTGCTCATTTCTGGTGTCAGAATGCCGTCACGCTGCCGACAGTATCAGTAACAGATTTGTATTTAAACAAAACCAACATCGCATGATGACAGATACAATCTGTCTCTCTTATAGACCTCCATCTGAAGTACTTTGACTAACCTTTTCTCCTCACCTGCAGCTTACATCCTGCAGAAACTACACGACTGTTGCTTCTTTGACGATGAAGTCCAGCCGTCGATTTTCTTCCTGACGCTGCACGACGCCATGCTGCACATCCTGGAGAAACACCCGGGGTCTACGGAAAAGAAATCTGACTATGACAAGGTAAAGACGACACATTTTTATTTAGTGTAACATATCATAATACAGTATTCGGAGGATATGTTTTCATGTTCATGTTTGTTCTGCAGATTATAACAACAGTCACAGTTCATCACCCTGGAGGCAGCTTGAGGAGTAGAGATAGAAACGTACGTATTCTTTTTTATTTGTTTTTATCTCCTTTATTTAGCCACGTCCTAAACTTAATGCTTTTTGTTTGGTTTATTTTTCTGGGACAAGACCGTTTGATCAGCACCACAAAATGCACCAGAGTTCGCCATCTTTATTACCTGCAATATTCATTCTTTAAATGTGATGCTTTAAACCAGGGGTCAGCAACCTGCGGCTCTTTACCTCCTCTCCAGTGGCTCCCTGTGGATTTTTAAAAAAATTAGTGGAAATGAATAACTGTTTTTTTGTTTACATTTTCATTTTTATTTATCATTGTTGTAGGTTTACGGTACGACGGAGTATTAGGGCCACATTGAGGAAAAAAAAAAATCTGAGATTTCGAGGATAAAGTTGTAATATTACGAGAAAAAAAGTCGTAATATTATGGAAATAAAGTCAGAAGTTTACGAGAAAAAAAATCTTAGTATTATGAGAATAAAGTCATAATATTAGTATATATATGTATAGTCGTATTGTAGTAGTAATTTTACAAGTTATTTTCTTTTTTTCTCGTAAAGTTATGGCTTTATTCTGGTAATATTATGACTTTATTTTGGTAATATTACGACTTTCTTTCTCGTAAAGTTATGGCTTTATTCTGGTAATATTATGACTTTATTTTGGTAATATTACGACTTTTTTTCTCGTAAAGTTGTGGCTTTATTCTGGTAATATTACGACTTTATTCTGGTAATATTACGACTTTTTTCTCTCGTAAAGTTGTGACTTTATTCTGGTAATATTACGACTTTATTCTGGTAATATTACGACTTTTTTTCTCATAAAGTTGTGACTTTATTCTGGTAATATTACGACTTTATTCTCGTAATATTACAACTTTTTTTCTCGTAAAGTTGTGACTTTATTCTGGTAATATTATGACTTTATTCTCGAAATCTCAGATTTTTTTCCCCTTCAATGTGGCCCCTACCTCACTGCAAATGTTTTGCGGCTCCAGACAGATTTTTATTTATTTATTTTTTGCCTAAAATGGCTCTTTTGATAGTAAAGGTTGCCGACCCCTGCTTTAAGCTATATGATGACTCCTCGTGTGTCTAAAATTAAGAAACTTCTTCTTCACCAACAGGCTCCGGATCCAGAAACCAGGTTCTAACGTCTGAACGAGAAGATTTCTGGAGAGAAAACAACCAAAAAGACCAAAGAAAAAAAGTGTAAATGTTTTACAGATCATGTTGTACAAAACACTGAATGTAGAGAATAACAAGTGATAACTTTATACGTCTGACAATCTAAGTTTACATTTACAGTATTTACTGGAATGTAAGAAATCTAATTCCATGGTATTGATGTTTTTTTTTTTTATACTGTATATAGTGAATTTGTAGAAATTTTAGGTGCAATATATTTGACATGTTTTATAGTTATATTTTCATGATAATGAGAATTAAATGAACATCTTGGCACACAGTTCTCTAAATAATGTTGGGACCAAAGCAATGTGAAAAAAGACTGAATGTGCAGTGGTTGAAATATTGGAATAAATATTTTATCACTCTAAATAATGACATTCAATGTTTCTGTGTATTTTTTCTTGTAAGCAAAATATTGATATTAAAATATTGCTACCCTCGTAGCTGTTAAAAGGCTGTCGCACTCTCAGTGGACATCAGGGCTGGATTACCAACAGGTACCGTAAGCACCGGGCTTACTGCGTGGCACTCGGTTTGTTGATTAAAGGAACAGTGTGTCACATTTCGGGGGATCTATTAGCAGAAATTAAATATAATATTCAACTGTTTTCATTAGTGTATAATCACCTGAAAGTAAGAGTCGTTGTGTTTTCGTTTCGTTTTCGGCTGTAGAGAGAGAGAACCTTTTGCATTTTTACGTTACCTGAAAGCCACCGTAGTTCTCCGGCATGCTTGTGAAACTGCGCCAACGTGAGCCGCAGAGTGCAAAGCCGTGGTACCGCCAGTCGCCGTCTGACTTCGCTGCTCCTAAAGTAGTGTTATTATTGTAAGGATGGCCTCTAAGCGAGGTGAACGGCGTTACCACGGTTTTGCACTCGTTACTGCAGTCTTGGAAAGGGAGGAGTGAGCGGAGGGCTCCTCAGTTGGTTGCAATCTGCAACCACACCACTAGATACCTCCAAATCCTACACACTGCTCCTTTAATTATAACCTTGTTTGTGAATATAGGAATATGCACCACTAAAATACGAAAACGTGAATGGCTTTCTCTAGACGCAAATTCGTTTAAACAAATTTTTTTTAACACAACTTGCAATTTTTAGGTAGAGTGAAGATACTGGTATCATATGAAACTAGAAAACAGGGAATCCATTAGTACCAACCATGTTGTACTAGCTTGTCAAGAATATATAACGCTCCAAACTTAAGCTAAATTTTTGCTGACAAAAACTGTCATGTCCATTTTCAAAGGGGTCCCTTGACCTCTGACCTCCAGATCAGTGAATGTAAATGGGTTCTATGGGTACCCACGAGTCTCCCCTTTACAGACATGCCCACTTTATGATAATCACATGCAGTTTGGGGGCAAGTCATAGTCAAGTCAGCACACTGACACACTGACAGCTGTTGTTGCCTGTTGGGCTGCAGTTTGCCATGTTATGATTGGAGCATATTGTTTTATGCTAGATGCAGTACCTGTGAGGGTTTCTGGACAATATCTGTCATTGTTTTGTGTTGTTAATTGATTTCCAATTATAAATATATACATACATTTGTATAAAGCAGCATATTTGCCCACTCCGATGTTGATAAGAGGATTAAACACTTGACAAATCTCCCTTTAAGGTACACCTTGAACAGATAAAATATGTGCGATTATTTTGCAATTAACTATGGACAATCATGAGATAAATCGTGATTAAATATTTTATTCAATTGACAGCCCTAGTGAAAGGAAGGCTCAGTAAATGCATCTGAAGTTGTGATTAGTGCAACATTGACTCTGCAGTCTTAGATCAAACTTCTAATATAAAGAACATTTCAAAAGCTCTCTTAAACTAAGCCAAAAAATGACCAACATGTGAGGATGCCTCTCGTCCGTAACCTCCGTTTCAAAGTGTCTGAACCAATTAAAAACGACATATCAACACAATGAATCATAAATCTGTGTTAATGATTGAACAGAGCTGAGACAAAACTGACATAGTGATGAGATTGATCTCAGATTACAGATTAGATAAACACAGACTGCACAGCGCTGCTCAGGAAAGCAACGGGCAAAGGTTTATTCTCTCCAGAACCTTTCACACATTATACTGTACTGGGATTCCTCAAGACACCCCCGGAGGTGTCAGGATGGTGACTTTGAGGAGACAATATGCGGTGGCCAGACCTGTGTACTCTGAGGACAGCTTTGATGAAGACTATGAGAAAATCCCCAGGGTGCGCAAAACCATCCTGGACCATGTGAAAGAGTATCTGACGTAAGTGAACTCCGGTTCTTTAGACATTTCTTTAAATCTTCTGCAAAATAAGTCTGACCAAAAGCTTTTTTTATTTCTGTTAAATCCAGCTGTGATTCAAAACGTGCCAAGAACGCCGTTCTCTCTCTTCTGCCCGTCATCGGCTGGATGAGGATCTACAGAGTCCGAGAGTGGCTGCTGGGAGATGTGGTGTCTGGGATCAGCACTGGAATGGTGGCCATTATGCAAGGTGAGGAGCAGGATGAGATCAAACTTTATTGATCCCACACGGGGAGGGGGAATGAAAGAGTCGCAGTAGCTAAAGGAAGTACAAGAACAGATATAGATAAGTAAGCTTAAAGGGACTGTTTGTAACTTTTTAAGCGTATAAATGTCTCGCTCCACCTCTAGACGAGCATGCGCGCACACTCCACACTGCAGAAGAGTTAGTTTAGCTCTGAGAATATCTAGTGAATGTACAGTGGACGTTTGTGCAGAAATAACTGCTGCAGCTCCTCCAGACCAACAGAGGTTTTCCGTTTCTTGTGAAGTTACGGGGCTCCGCAGCGAGAAATGTTATCGCCTCCGACCGGGTGCCGGTGTCTCCCTGCGGGCGCAGTCAGGAGGCGATAACGTTTCTCTTCCTGCTTCAGCAGGCTGATGCAGGAAAAGCCAACACTAGGATCAGCATTGATTCATGGAGAGACCTTCGTCTGGTCAGCTAACATTACTGCCAAGCAGCTGAAATATAGAGGGATATTGTGCTTTTAGCTGACGTGTGTCACCTCACTGTTTTGAGCGATGCTCGTTCATGTCTATTTAGACAGGCACAAGCGCGAGCAACAGGACGCTGACTTTCGTTGACTTAACGGCCACAAGTGTCGCTGTTAACAAGCAATTCTGAAAGTTACAAATAGTCCCTTTAATACAGTCGTGTAGTCATTATGAGCATCTAAATACAAAATAAAACATAAAGAAATTAGCGAATTATAAGTACATACGTAATAATTACAAACTGTATTCAGACACAAGTAAGTGAAAAAAGGGTTACACAGAAAAACGGTCATCTCTTCTCCCATGTGGAGTCCCCCAAGGCTCTATACTTGGTCCGATTTTGTTTTCCTTGTACATGCTTCCCCTGGGGTCCATTATTCGAAAGTATGGAATATCCTTCCACCTCTATGCAGATGACACACAGCTGTACCTGCCCTTGAAAAAAAATAATAACTCAGACTGTTTGGGCACATTGCTAGCCTGTCTCAAAGACATCAAAGACTGGATGGCTTTAAATGTTCTTAAGCTCAATGAGAACAAAACTGAAGCGATTATTTTTGGACACAATGGAGGCAGAAACGACCCCCAACATGGACCTTTTGTCCTTCCATCTGTAAAGAATCTAGGGGTTATAATGGATAAGGATTTTAAAATGGACAAGCAAATAAACTCAGTTGTGAAATCAAGTTTTTTCCAATTGCGGCTTTTATCGAGGGTTAAGTCTTTTTTTTAATCTTTTAATGATTTTGAAAAGGTAATGCATGCTCTTATCACCACACGTCTTGATTATTGTAATGCTCTTTATGTTGCTGTTAGCCGAGCCTATTTGTCGGCAGCTCGTCTTTTAACTGGTACACGTAAATGTGAGCACATCTCCACCTATTCTGGCTTCTCTTCAGTGCATTTTAGGATTGATTTTAAGATTTTATTATTAACATATAAATCGTTAAATGGGCAAGCTCCGACTTATCTCTCAGACCTTTTAAAACCACATCTTTTATCGAGGACACTCAGATCCTCTGAGCAGTTGCTTCTGACTGTCCCGAGGTCTATAGGTTGCAGCTCATGTACAATTTATGTGGCAGAAAAAATAAGCTTTTTGTTTGTTTCATTAGTTTTCTCCAGAGATATTTGACGTGCAAAATGTCCGTTATTATTGAAATCTTCATTCTGTGTTTGTTGCTGTTGCCTGTGGTCTCACTCAGGACTGGCCTTCTCTCTGCTGGCCTCGCTGCCTCCGAGCTACGGCCTCTACACGGCTTTCTTCCCCATGCTGACGTACTTCTTCTTCGGTACTTCAAGGCATATATCTGTAGGTATGTCATGCAATGCTGAGTCACTATCATATGTTTTATTTTTTTTCTCTATAACAAGTGAAAAACCAGCTGCTTTTCGAAAGTATATAGGACTTAAAAAGGCCTGTTTGGAGAAGTTATGGATCTTATCATCTGACAAGAGGAGATAAGATTGGTTGTGATATGACTTGTCTCACCGCCCATCGACACCCACCTTTATGCAGGTTCCTTCCCGGTCCTGAGCCTGATGGTGGGAGCTGTGGTGACCCGTCTGGTCCCGGACGTCGGCCCTCCGGCCAACATAACCGGCTTTGAAGGCCTGAGCATGGACCAGCAGAGAGTCCTGGTGGCCTCCTCTATGACCTTTCTCATGGGGATTTTCCAGGTAGATGTCACTCCATACCATACCGTACCATTCCATACCATACCATACTATACCATACCATACCATACCACACTATACTATACCATACCATACTATACTATACCATACTATACCATACTGTACCATACCATACCTTACCACGCCATACCACACCATACCACACCATACCATACCATACCATACCATACCATACCATACCACGCCATACCACACCATACCATACCATACCATACCATACTATACTATACTATACTATACTATACCATACCATACCACACTATACCATACCGTACCGTACCGTACCATACCATACCATACCACACCATACCATTCCGTACCGTACCGTACCACACCACACCGTACCACACCGTACCACACCATACCACACCATACCATACCATACCACACCACACCATACCATACCATACCATACTGCATGTGCTAAAGAACCTTCAAACCAAGTTTCCCATGGCTTCTTTCCCATGCAGCTGGCTATGGGTGTCCTGCAGGTGGGCTTTATCGTCATGTACCTGTCCGACACTCTGGTGTCCGGCTTCACCACAGCGGCTGCCCTCCACATCGTGGTGTCCCAGCTGAAGTTTGTGTTGGGGTTGAGCGTTCCGGGCATCAACGGTCCACTCTCTATCATATATGTAAGTCCAGGATCTATCCGACAGTTATGTTGTTATGCAATTATATATTTGGAACGAGCGGAGATTGCTATTGAACTGTGAAAATTAAATGAAGAAATGATTGAATGATTGATCTCCAGTAGCTTTAATCTTTAAAAAAGTGCATAATCTTTTTTGTATTTACTGCCAATCTGCTATCATCTGATGTATCAAAGTACACCGTCGCACACCGTCGACGGAATGAAAGTGTGCTTTGAGTTCTGGCTCAAAACCAGCGTCCAAATTACACCTATATGGCCTTTTTATGATTTCTGTATCGTCATGTGTCTTGTCTTGGAATTTTACTTTCCTGAGCTGTGATGTAAAAACTAAATAATACGTTTTTCAATCATGTTTCAAAGTGAGCTGAGTAAAGTGTGTTTGCTTCTTTTTTGTGCAGACTTTGGAGAAGGTCTTTGTCCAGATCACGTCCACCAACATCTGTGACCTGGTGATGTCCATCGTGATCATGGTGGTGGTGTACATCGTGAAGGTGCTGAACGACAAATATAAAGCCAAGCTGCCTGTTCCCATCCCCATAGAGGTCATCACGGTGAGGGAGGAGGCTCCTCTTGCACACAAGTCTTGTGTACTTTACATTATTACCATTTTCCCCAAGTATAACAGTTTATTGGTTAATTAATACCATCATTGTAACTGGTCGGTGCATTCAAGGAAGACCTGATACGTGGGATTTGAGAGTTGTTTGTCTCTCCGGTGTCTTTATTCTCACACAGACTATCATAGCTTGCGGGGTGTCGTACGGCTTCAACTTCGAGAAGAGATTTGATGTTGAGGTTGTTGGCAAGATGATTAGTGGGTAAGTTTCAAGTTCAACACGTCTGCTCCTTCAGTTTAAAGAATCGTTGCGTTTTTGTTACCTTAGAATGAGCTGTTTATAAGCTCGTCATAAGCTATATATTATATATATAATATTTCCCTCTGTAGTCGAACTTGAAATGCAATAAGCTACTTTCTACCACTGTTCAGATCCTATAAAGTGCAATTAAACACATTTATCTTTCAGGTACGAGGCTCCCATTGCACCCAATATAGAAATCTTCCAGGAGGGCGCCGTGGAGGCCTTTCCCATCGCCATAGTAGGCTTTGCTGTCGCCTTCTCTGTGGCCAAAGTCTACTCTATCAAACATGATTACACCATTGATGGGAACCAGGTGAGTTACATTAAACCTCCGTCTATCCTCGTCTGGCTCTGGCAGAAGAAACAGAGTTAATTGGTTACTCATACTAAACGAGTACGGGAATAAGACTCCTCGTA
Source organism: Adelosebastes latens (assembly GCA_916700685.1). Lineage (NCBI taxonomy): Eukaryota > Metazoa > Chordata > Actinopteri > Perciformes > Sebastidae > Adelosebastes > Adelosebastes latens. The sequence continues at coordinate 11,308 of CAKAKR010063443.1, forward strand.
ATTTTGGTCATGAAGATATAAAATCACGTTGAATATTGCTTTTATCTCAAGGATGTGATTGAGCTTTCATGTGTTGCACGTAAAAAAAAAAACAAGGTCAAACAGACTCATTCTTTCATTGCCAGAGTGGTAACTTTTTTGTTGTTTTTATAATATTTTTATTCGAGAAAAAGAATATTATTCACAGATATTTAACACAGAGCATTTTCACTTTCTCCCGCCCCCCACTGCCTAGACAAAATAACGTATAATAACATATCTACACAGGGAATGATGGTTCAAAATTAAGTAATAAGATTTAAAAATAAATAAATAAATAAATAATGTAAATAGCCAAGAGCGAAATAAATAAATAAATAAATAACCAAGAGCAAAATAAATAAATAAAATAAATGAAATAAATAAATAATGTAAATAACCAAGAGAAAAATAAAGAAAGAAATAAAGAAAGAAATAAAGAAAGAATAAAAAAGCCAACAAACACATAATTAATAAAATGAAACATACGTACAGATTAATTAATTTAACATTTTGCATTGAAAAAGATACATGTACATGCCTTGAAATATAAACAAATTTGTAGATGTTCAAGTATATAAGCTTATTTACCATCAGTTATTAGAGGTGGTAACTTAACTTTTCATTGCTCCATCCCAGGAGCTCATTGCATTTGGGGTGAGCAACATATTCGGTGCGACATTCAAGTCGTTTGCAGCCAGCACGGCGCTCTCCAGGACGGCGGTGCAGGAGAGCTCGGGAGGCAAAACGCAGGTCAGGAAGGAAGCCAATCTCACTTTTTTTACTGGGTCACTGAGGTTTATTGTAATGTTACAATCTGGTTTATTTGACGTTCTTTTTTCCTCATTGGCATGTTAAAATGAAACATTAACTTTTTTTTTTTTTTTTTTACAAATGCAGGTTGCTGGGCTGATCTCAGCCATGATGGCGATGATTGTAACTGTGGCACTCGGCTTCCTGCTGGAGCCGCTTCCCAGGGTGAGACTCACCATGCCCCCAAACTGCATGCGATTATCATAAAGTGGGCATGTCTGTAAAGGGGAGACTCGTGCGTACCCAGAGAACCCATTTACATTCACATATCTGGAGGTCAGAGGTCAAGGGACCCCTTTGAAAATGGCCATGACAGTTTTTCCTTGACATTTTTAGCGTAAGTTTGGAGCGTTATTTAGCCTCCTTCATGACAAGCTAGTATGAGGTAGTATAAGTAGGGTTGTTACCAATAGATTCATTAGGTTTTCTAGTTTCATATGATACCAGTATCTTCAGTCTAGCTTTAAAACTGAGCCCGCTACAATCTCTGAAAGATGGATTGCGTTTGGTGTTAAAATGAGCCCTAGCCAATATGAACATAATTTTGTTTGTTTTATGTTCCTTATATGGAGAGAGAATTTGACATTTTCCTTCATGTATGGGAGTAAGCTCAGTTGTGATTGTACATCTATAAGTCTAAACGTTTTTCGTTTAATATTTGACCTCGCTCCAGTCCGTCCTGGGTGCCTTGGTCCTCGTCAACCTGAAGGGCATGCTGATGCAGTTCAGAGAGATCCCGTACCTGTGGAGGAGGGACAAAACTGAATGTGTAGGTGTTTCAAAATGTCTCATAGATCACATCACTGCCAGAACTAAGCTGTACAGTATTTACATGGTCATCTACTTGTTACTGACCTGCAGTTGTTTGTGTGCAGGTGGTGTGGGTGGGAACATGTCTGGGTGCCACCCTGCTGGGACTGGATCTCGGTCTGGCCGTGGGCTTGGGGGTGGAGCTGCTCACTGTCGTCTTCAGGACTCAATTGTAATGTCATAAGTTATTTGGTATTAGTTTTGTATTATGGAAACTGACAGTGTGTAACATTTAGGGCAGGGGTGCCCAAACCTTTTCCCTTGGATAGCAAAAACTGGAGCTCAGTGGTGGGCCACGGGCCAAAAGTCAAAACCTTCTGTATTGTATTGTTAAGATGCAAAATGGAAGCAGGATCCCAAGTTCTGTATTTATTTCATGTCTTTCTAGCCCCCGTTGTTCCGTCTTGGCCAACATCCCAGGGACCGACCTCTACAAAGATCGCAAAGATTACCAGCATGTAAGTATGTTAAACTCGAAGGGCACTCGGAGAGATCAGACCGATTCCAGATGCCGATTCCATAAGAGAAAAATAATGCATCTATCCACCCCGTGAATCAGATCTCCTCCAAAATGTAATGGGTTCGTCCTTCACACATGCTACACCCTTCCACCAAGTTTCATGACAATCGGGCCTGTAGTTTTTCCGTAATCCTGCTGACAAACAGACAAACAAACCATAAAACGAACTGGAAAGAAAAATAAACATAACTTCCTTGGTGGAGGTAATGAAACCAAATAAACTTGTTAAACACTGTTGAATGGTTTCACTTCATGTCGTGATATTCTTCTGAATTTCCTTTGTTTCATCGTGATGCTTCTCTTCTCAGATATCCGAACCAAGGGGAGTAAAAATCTTCCGGATACCCTCGCCTATCTTCTTCGCCAACATTGAGTTCTTCAAGGATAAGCTTGTAGAAGCTGTATGTGCGACACATCTCCATCTTCTGCTTTAGTTTGTTTTTATCAGAAGATAATGTATGTATGAACATAACGCCAACACGTTGGTCGTTCCAGGTTGGGTTCAACCCTCTGAGGGTTCTGAGGAAGAGGAACAAGGCTCTCGAGAAAATCAAGAAACTGTGGCGGAAAAAGGACGATGACGTTACAAATGTGAGACCTGAATATAGTAGACCTATACTAGAACTTCAATGTGTTCTTCCAACAAGCTTTAAGCCTTCTTTCCTACGTCTGTCAAACAGAAAGGCTCAATGGGTTCATACCGCCAGACGACCGATGAGCCTGGCATGAACGCGGAGGAGTTGGATCAGCCCTCCGACCACAGGGGCCTTCCTTTCCAGGTGAACTGGAACGCAGAGCTTCCTGCTAACATCAGCGTTCCCAGAGTGGACCTCCACAGCCTGATCCTGGACTTCTCTGCTGTCTCCTTCCTGGACATCTCCGCTCTGAAGGGACTCAAAACGGTACCAAGTCATTCAGGGAGCTCCCACATGGAGAGACGAGGTCCCGCCACTTCCGGTGGACCAACATGGGACCTTATTTTAGAAAAGATATGTACGGTAGTCAACGGCAAGAGAGAAATGTATTTTTGATCCCGTTTGAATTACGCACATGATGTTTGTCAATTTAAAAGATAATTTTGCAGGTCAAGAAAGTTGCATTTGCAGTTGTCGTAGTATCATTTAGTTTTGTGTGAAACTGCTCAGTGATTTCTCGTCTCGCACAACATACGTCACCAACACTAGCTAGCTAGTTAACTTAGCTATGGGTCTACCCTCGGGGCGTCTTACCAGTTAGACGTGCCCGGAAAACCTCCAAACGGAGGCGTCCAGGAGGCATGCTGATCAGATTTTCTTGACTTGCAAAATTATGTTTTAAATTGACAAACATCATGTGTGTGAATCATGGCGCAATTCAAAAAGGATCAAAGAAATATTTGTCCCTCTACGTTGACTACCGTTCATATTTTTTCAGAAATAAGGTCCCATGATGGTCCACTGGAAGAGGCGGGGCTTCTCCTCCCTATATGGAGCCCAATAGATGTTATAGGGAGGCTGAGGAAGTGGCAGTCACAGTAAAAGGTGTTACCTTGATGGCAGGCCTGTCACTTCCATCTTTTCATCGAAAAAGTAAAACTGACTTGCTGAAACTTGCTAAAAAAGAAACGCTAATGTCCACATGTTGCTGTGTAGACCAAGAAGTTGTCAGTCTCACTGGTATCCTCACTGACGAATAAAAGTATAGGGCTGCAATTAATGATTATTACCAATTAATCTACAGATGATGTTCTCAATGAATCGTTTGGTCTATAAAATGCTCATCATGTTTTCCCAAAGCCCAAAGATGATGAATCACTCATGAGCTGCATATGTAATTCTATACTTTATATACTAACATATTCTCACATAAAACTACTCCCTGTATTCTCCTCAGACACTCAAAGAGTTCATCCGTATTGATGTGGATGTTTACATTGTTTCCTGTGATGGTGAGTTGTAGACTCTTCACATTGTGACGACACATGTACACTGAGCACGAGGTGAATAATACTGCGATACTGTGAAAACCCATAACATAACATAACATCCCCACGTGTTGACAGTGTACATCCTGGAGAAACTACACGGCTGCATGTTCTTCGACAACGAGATTCTGACCTCCATGTTCTTCCCAACCATTCATGACGCCATGCTGCACGTGTTCGAAAAACACAAGGAGGACAGAAGTAGAAGATGGGTGGTAAGGAAAGCTATTTATGTTATAAACACTATTTACATCATTGTTTCTGTACTAGGCATGAATACTTTATATAAATCACTTCTATTGGCCCCTAGAAGCCTCAATATTCATTATAACCCACAGAATAGAAGTGTTGGACAGATAGAAGCGTACTAATGTTTATTTTCTTTTAGTCCTATGAGTCATGGAGCTAAAGCAATCAGGGCGGCACTAGAGGAGAGGTCACGGGGTCATTATAATAGAAAGTTTAATTCCCTTGATATAATTAGAAGAGAAGTATAGAGGATTTTAATATGCCTAAATGAAATGAAATCAATGAAATGAAGTGAAACACAATTCATAATGTAATCTGTGTTTCCTTTTTATGCATGGAATAACATTGACGTTAAAGGCACAGTGCGTAGGACTTGGCGACATCTAGTAGTGTGGTTCTTTAATGACGTTCGTGACGTGTTTTCCGTAGTTGTTTTCGAATGGATTTTACTTAGTGTACATAATTATTTTAAAGGGACTGTTTGTAACTTTTTACACGTATAAATCTACCGGGTCGGTGTCCCATGCGCGCTCGCACACTCCACACTGCAGAAGAGTTAGTTTAGCTCTGAGAATATCTAGTGAATGTACAGTGGACGCTGCTGCAGCTCCTCCAGACCAACAGAGGTTTCCCGTGTCTTGTGAAGTGACGGGGCTCCGCAGAGAATACGTTATCGTCTCCGACCAAAACTCCGGTGTGTCCCCTGTTCGCTCCGGCCGCGGTCGGGAGGCTGAGGCAGGAAAAGCCAACACTAGGATCAGCATTGATTCATGGAGAGACCTTCGTCTGGTCAGCTAACATTACTGCCAAGCAGCTGAAATATAGAGTGATATTGTGCTTTTAGCTGACATGTGTCACCTCACTGTGTTGAGTGATGCTCGTTCATGTCTATTTAGAGCTCTAAATAGACATGAACGAGCATCACTCAAAACAGTGAGGCGACGCTGACTTTCGTTGACTTAACGGCCACAGGTGTCGCTGTTAACAAGCATTTCTGAAAGTTACAAACAGTCCCTTTAAGCCCAACCATTATGGTTTTCTTGCCTGAACCTAAGTTGGTGGTTTTCTTGCCTAAAGCTAACTGAAGAAGTTTGCATGGCGTACAAATGACACGCGGAATATCCGCGTAATATCGTGGTATTTATACACCTTCCAGCACCCTTACATGTAGCGGATAGAATGTTAAAATTGGTTGTGTTTAGGCCAACACAGAGGTCGGAAGGTCAGCGGTTCGATCCCCGGCTCCTCCGGTCACATGTCGAAGTGTCCTTGAGCAAGATACTTGTGTCCATGAGCTTCGATGGTTGGAAGACTAGAAAGGCACTATATAAATGCAAGTCCATTTACCATTTAAAGTTACTTTTAGTTGATCGTGGCTGACTCGTTGGGAAGCTTCACACTTTAAATGCATATTAAAAAGGAATGAATATCAAACATATGTCTTGTACGGTTATAACCTTATTAATATTTAATTAGGATGCTGATCAGATTGTAATAGAAGCAGGAAAAAAACACCTTGGAAACTTCTTGAAACTTCATATCTAAGACGGGTGTATGGGGACCAATTATGTCTTCAACCAAAACGTTATGCAACACCAGACTTTTAATGGAGTAGATAAAAGTCTGTGTGAGTCATCCAGTGTATTATAGCCGTTATAATGCTTACTTCAAAAGTTTTACAACCCTGACACGCTGTTTTCTTTTTTCTACAGTTAAAAGAAGCCCATTTGTAGAAGAGCAACCGTCTCCAGGAACATCTTTCCAAAAAAGACCACATATAATTGCTGTTAATTATACTGTACCAAACTGCACTCTCCATACTACAACACAATTAAAAAAAAATGTTTTGCATATTTAGTGACTTTTATTTTGAAAATGCTGTTTAGCTAAGTCTATTGAAGTTCATCATGTGATTTTTATAGGTCTGTTGTCACATGACTTGTTACTACTGTAGTGACCTTTTATATACTGTTCTTTCGATAAATGCCATACATTTTCAAGATTAAACAAAGAATTTGGTGTTAAATGTGTTCATTGTGTTAATCAAATACATCTTAAATACTCCACAAATGTGACATCTCACTCAGAATATCTGCAGGTTTTTTGAAAGACAATTTTTGAAGACAAGCTAAATTTATAGAATAAGATAAACAAAGGCATCACTGCACTTCACATATTGACATTCAGAGCGAGGTTTGAAACCTTTTTCTAAACAAACACTGAAAGTTTGTAAGCGATAAAAGGAGAAGAAAAGACCAACAGCTGCCAAAGTATGAGCTCATCCCTGATAAACAGCGAGCGCAAAGTCCTGTCGTGTTTACGACACCAGACAGAATGAAAACATCGCTTTTCTTCAGTAGCCTACTACCCATGTTGTGTGTTAAAGAGGACCTATTGTGCTTATTTTCAGGTGCATACTCGTATTTTGGGTTTCTACTAGAACATGTTTACATGCTTTAATGTTCAAAAAAACGCTTCAAAAACAAACTAGTTTTGTTTGAGGGCGTGCCAAACTAGCTGCTAGGCAGAATGTGTTACTTGGTGACATCACCACGCTACAGAAGAAAAGGCGGGACTTCAAGCGAGGCGTTTCAGGCAGTTCAGGAGCAGTGTTTCTGTGGGGGAGAGAAACTCCCTTTGGAGTGGACTTTGTAACTTTGCAGACCTTTTACAGGCACAAAAAAAACTATATCACACACTAAAGGAAAGAAAAAAAAATCATAAAAGCATAATAGATCCTCTTTAAAGCAGCAGTGGTTAGAATTGGAGTTATTTTTATAAAACGGTCACTATATCCTGACAGTAGTGCATGAGCATGTTCCTCTGGTGTCCTCTGGTGCTCCTAACGGCATCTACAAGATTTCACAGACTGGAGGAAAACAACCAATCAGAGCCGAACTCCGATCAAACGGTCAAACTAGGCAGCGCTGATCAAATATGAATCAATATTCTGTTACTGTAATGCCTATTTCTTTCCTCAAAGGTTTTCAGAATCATCTTGTAGTATACTGTTTACCTGTAAAAATGAGAACGTTTGTGACCCTTTCTCTCAGAACACTTGAATTACAATATGCTGAAAGGTTTATTATGGATTCTTTGCCCAACGATGCCAAAAACATTCTGCCTACTGCTGCTTTAATTGGACTTTGATTGAAAAGCAAACGGATAAAGACACATGAGAAGAAGTACTACCTTAACCTGGGGGGGACATAAGCTTTGACAGAATAACACATTAGGGTTATTTCCAAAGAGTCTTCTTTCATAAAACCTGCTTTAATCACCAAAATGTCTTCTGAGAAAGCTTCAAATAAATAACCTCCAAAGCAGTCGAACCAGCAGGTGATCCTTCATCAGTCATCATACCAAACAAAGATGAGATGCACATCTGCCGTTAAAAATTTATTGAGACATAGTTAGCGTCTTTCGATGTACAGTACATATGCGTGAAATCAGCTGACATATATACAGAAATATTTACCATACGCTTTTATTAAAAAAAAAAAAGGGGGGCATTGGTGCTCTTCTGCAAGTCTATTGTATGTTCAGTACACTTAACTAAAAGGTGCAGCACATCTGCTTCGGGGGCAAATGTCATATCAAAATGAAAGTCCTAGAACCCTGAGGTCTACTATCACATTATTCAGACAAAGTGGTATGGAACAGAATGACACTGTTGGCAGTTTACTGATAATAAGGCCGGTAGCGGCCCTGATCTGGGTGGTGTTGTCCAGGCATCGGCGCCTGGGGGAGAGGAGGACCCTGCATTCGTGGAGGTGGGGGCCCTCTCGGAGCGGGCCACATCCCAGGACTGAGCCCTCCTGGCTGGCTAAACGGGGGGCTGAGCGTGCCCTGGTCTTCGGGGAACTGCTGCATGGAGTTGGGGTTGTAGTGATGAGGCGGGGGGGCGTTGACGGGGGGGCCGCTGTGTTGTGGTGGTGGTCCAGGGGGCGGGTGGTTCATATAGGGGGGCATCTGGCTCATGATGTGCCCCGGTGGAGGAGTGATCGGTGGCGGAGCTGAGGACATGGGCGGAGGAGGGGCCTGATTGTACACCATGTGTGGCGTACCGGAGGCCTGGGGAGGATGCTGCATGGGGTGGTTGATGGGAGGAGGTGGGGGAGGCGGGGGGCCGAAGTGCTGCTGCGGTGGCGCCATCATGTGGTGAGCGTGGGACACGACAGGTGGCTGACCAGGATAGTCCCCGGGGTGGTGGTGGGGGGGCTGAGCGGGGCCTGGCCCGCCAGAGAGCGGGTCCCGAGAGGAAGAGTCATCTTGGATGGGCACGGTGATGAGATTGCTGTGCTTACGTGTCGTTACCGTAGCGATGCGGAATGTTTCAGGGCCGACGGCGGTCGGGGGCGGGGCGTCGTGACCTGTGGGCGGCGGCGGCTGACTGTAGGGGTCGTGGCTGCCGTGCTGGAGCGGGTTGGGGAGGTGAACGTGGTTCTTCGGTAAGTGGGGCGGAGGCAGGCGGAAGCGGTCGGGGACATCGGACGACGGGGGCATGTGCACGGAATCCTGTCGGCCGGCGGAGGACTTGGCTGCCCTCATGTGGCGGTGGTTGACGTGGGCCTGCAGGTCGCGCTGGGACAGGTAGGTGCGCTTGCATCCCGGCACAACGCTGCACATGTAGAGGGAACCGCGCAGGCTCTGCTCGATGCGCTGCACTGGGTCTGTACAGTTGTACATGGTGAGGCTGGACACAGGGACACAAGTTCAGTGACATAACGCAGAAACAAAACACATAAATAGACCCTTTTTGTGTCGATGTCATGATTACGTCACGGTGTTAGCTGGAGGCAAAACAAAGGAAAGACTGGAGGCTAACACTATCAGTGGGCTAAAGTTTTTTTAAGAGAATTTTTCTGCCTCCACGTAACGCTCCGCCCACAAAATACGTCATTATGTTAACTAACAGGAAAGGGGTCTATTACAAACCCCTTTAGGCAAAATACTGCTACATCAGGTTAAGTAAATACTTTTGAAACAACTGGTATTCACCACTAAGAATCTCGCACTTATAATTAATAATGTTAAAACTTGGGAGGAGCTGCAATATTCACCACAACTCATTTAAATGGTTCAAATGTCTCACCCGGGGCACATCTTGTCTCCTTTCTTCTCATGAAGCAAAGCACAGTCGTAACAGAAAACATGTTTGCAGGGGATCTGAGGAGTCAAGAGGACAGGAGTTACACATGAACATGTTTCTGTGACTGCCTGCAGAGAAAAGGTCAGTTCAACACAATACATACCATTCGTCCATATAGCTGGATAGGAAGACCACATTTATCACAAAAGTGAATTGGTACGTCATCCCTTTCTCCGATCAAATTTAACTGTTGGTGAAAAAAGAGGGGGATAAACGCAGGTAACTACCATTAAAACACACTCATTTACTGTTACTAGTATTGAGAATTTGTCTTCTTTTTATTTGCTCATTCTTAGAGACACCAGGAATTAGTAATCAAGTCTTTGTCATATCCGTGTAATAGTAGGATTTCTTTGCGTTGTACAGGTGATGTACCTTATAGTCCCAAAAAAGTGCCTGGGGGAATCTCCTCTGAGTTGCAAACACATCGCCAGATTTAGCTCCACAATCAAACCTCTCCTCTTGCTTGAAGCCAAAGTTATCTGGAACACACGAGAGACAAATATTAATGATGTGATGCAGAAAAACAGAGAATTCAATTGTCTCCAAAGTAGTGGCCAAGGGCCTTGATAGGGCTATGACCAGATGTCAATGAATATCAACAACCAAAATTAAAAGTTATTTCTCTGAGATCACACATCATATACATAATTTGATGTTTTGACATGATCACCTTTAAACAAGGGAGTCTTACTAGGACATACTTCTCCTCTCCAAAGGGAAAACTCTGCACCTTTTATGTGGATGTCCAATCAGTGTTGATGGTAAATCTAGTCAATTGAAGCAATAAATTCCTCAGTGTTGCTATATTGGCCCAGAAAGATGAGTTTGCAGCTGCATTTGGGTGGCAGTCTTTGGTCTATTATGGTCAGGATGGGTGATTCACTGACACCCTCTGGTGGTAAAAAGGTAAACTGCATAGTGTCTATGTACAGTATATACAGTATGCACTCGATGATTTCCTCACAGCTCAGTTACTGTATTACCTCATGGTCACAGGCAAGTTCAGTGACTAAACCGCTTGAGAGGTTATACAATTGTGCAATAAAAAAGGTCAATAAGATCCCACCACCATCCAGGAAAACCTGAACATGCTATGTTTTGACAACTACATTGCACTTGCAAACGCCAATCTTATCTGCAATTGTTTACATGGCCAGGCTCCTCAGGCTATCTGCGACACGGTTTGCCTCCTTTGGCCTGACGCCCTTTTCTATAAAAGGGAACTAATATATGGAAGGCACTTCCTATTGGACTCACAAAAGACCAAAATTGTCAACATTTTAAAATTAAACTGAAGGAATTATTAAAAGCCAATCAATCATGTAGTCAAAGCCTATATGTGTATGTGTCTGTATGTGTATATACTAGGGCTGTCAATCGATTAAAATATTTAATTGCGATTAATCGCATATTTTTTATCTGTTCAAAATGTACCTTAAAAGGGAAATTTGTCAAGTATTTAATACTCTTATCAACATGGGAGTGGACAAATATGCTGCTTTATGCAAATGTATGTATACATTTATTATTGTAAATCAATTAACAACACAAAACAATGACAGATATTGTCCAGAAACCCTCACAGGTACTGCATTTAGCATAAAACAATATGCTCAAATCATATCATGGCAAACTGCAGCCCAACAGGCAACAACAGCTGTCAGTGTGTCAGTGTGCTGACTTGACTATGACTTTCCCCCAAACTGCATGTGATTATCATAAAGTGGGCATGTCTGTAAAGGGGAGACTCGTGGGTACCCATAGAACCCATTTTCATTGTTATTTAGCCTCCTTCACGACAACCTAGTATGACATAGTTGGTACCAATGGATTTATTAGGTTTTCTAGTTTCATATGATGCCAGTATCTTCACTTTAAAACTGAGCCCTGATTCATTTTAAAGCCTTTATCTGCCGATACTGATGACGTGCCAATATCATCGTGCATCCCTAACACTAACCACACTATCTTAGCTACTGCAGAATAGTGCACTGCAGAATGTGCCTACCGTCTTCTCCAGCCTCACTTTTAGATGGCCTGCTGCTTGGTCTCTGGGCGCGGGGCGGAGGTTTGCTCCTTAAGGGCTGCTTGGATATCAGTTTGATAGGGATTCGTCGGCGAACATCTGGGCCACCCAAACTCCCAGAACCATCGCTTCCTTGAAGATCGTTGTCTGCTGGGGGAAAAGGTAACGTTAGTATACAAAAAAAAGCAGTTTTAAAATCTATATAAATACTGTGAAAGTATCGAAACGCTTAATCCACAGAGAAATACACGCAGCCCGTAATCAGAAACTGAGCTTTTGAAACAAGCCCGTCAGGATTTCTGTCCATTTGTGATGTCACAAATCTACAATATTTAGACCATTTCAAAGTTTTAAATGTAAACCTACTAAATGTGTCCCAGTTTATTTCCTGTTGCAGTGGATGTGAATGACATCAGCTGACAGGATGTAAACATGGACCCAAGCAGTTTCCGAGCAACGCAATTCTGTTACAATTCCATTGAAATGCACTAAAACGGAGCGTTTCAGACAGAGGTTAAATACAGGTATATTCAAGCAGACAGGATGAGGAAAATAAAGGGTTTTTTAAACATTAAAGCATGTAAACATGTTCTAGTAGAAACCCAAAATACAAGTAAGAACCTGAAAATAAGCATGATATGGGACCTTTAAGTCAGAGGTGCACCTGTTTGATATGATTTTTGTAAATGATAGTAGAGCATTGAATTCCGACTGAAAGGGCGATTTCTTGTGATATTTTTTGTCAAATAAATTAAATGAATATAGAGGCTTTAGAGGGGAAAGATACTCGAAGTCAGGATGTGCAATATGCACTGTTACAGGGCGTGTGATAGTGGCCCATGTCTGTGTCCACAAGGCTTAAAATTACATTATAGATTAGCAATCCCTTATTTTGATGGGGAATGTTACTGAGGGGACATGTTTAGAAGAAAACCATCATTGGAGCAGAACAAGAATGACAAAGTTAGCAACACATATGTGTGTTTATTTATAAGATACTTTCTGGTGGGATTATTCCTGAGCAGTTCAAAACCTATTTTAAAACAAATTCTCAGGTCCATTCTTACTCAACCCGTCAGTCTCTGGATCTTCATCCTCCTAACTTCCTCACTAGTAGAGGACAGTTTTCGACAAGATTTAGGGGAACCAAATTATGGAGTAGCTTTTCACATATATCAATACACTGTTCATCTGTCAAATGTTTCCAAAGTCGCTTAAAGGGTCATTTAATTGCTGTCTTGTAATTGCTTTTCCCCATGTTGTCCATGTATCTGTTTTTATGTTTTTTATTTTCTCCCACTCACAATGTTGTTTGGTTACTATTGCCCAGAAGTCATTATAGATATTTAAATCAATATCCTCCTCACAAACACTAACCATACACTTCCACGCAACACACACACAAACACTTGTCCCTTTTGATATATTTATTGTTATTGTTATTATATATATTTTGTCCTAATTGTTTCTTATCACTAGTCATATTTCTTTATATTAATCTTGTCTTTAGGTGGAGGCTTCAGATAAGCCCAGTGTTTTTTTTTTTTGCCTCTTCCTGCACTGAATATTATTCATTTATTGTTTTTGTTATGTTGTGTAATCTTAAATTGTGCAAAACAAATAAACAAAATAAACATCTGATAATATCTTGTAACTTTCAGGTAACCAGCTAACATTAGACTAATGTTATATAATCACAATTAATTTATTATTACCATTATATTACTAAAGAACTAAGAGGAAAGACTCATAAATGTCAACAAACACTCTGAAAACATGACATTAGTGAGCTCAGCTTGTAGCTTAGCTTAGTTAGCATCATGCTAACGTTGGTGATGTAGCATTCTGCAGCTAGCCTGTTAGCAGCTGCTAATAACAACATGTAAACACAGTGTTTATCATTCAATATAACGGTAGTTAACTGAGTAAACTCGGTTACAACATTACATGTGAAGTTATAGATTCATTTAGAAACTTAAAGTTAACTTTTAGCATGCTAACCAGGCTAATGTTAGCATGCTAACCAGGCTAATGTTAGCATGGTTAGCATGCTAACATTAGCCTGGTTAGCTAGCTTTATCTAGCTGCTCTGGAGGAGAACGTGACGTCGCAGCCAACCCGTCATTAAAGAGGATGATGTGTTGTTATCTGAGGAGTTGATTCAACATCATTTATAGCGTGTTATAGTGAATAATAGACCATATAATAAGAGTTTATCTACCCTCCGCCCTGCTGAGTGATTAGCTTACCGCTCTGGTCCATGATCCAACGAGACAACGCGATGCATTGTGGGAGGGAGGAGGCGAGGAGAAGAGGTGAAGTGAAGGAAAGAGGAAACTCACACTCTGCTTTTTATTTACTCCTCTACTTCATGGGTTTTTTGTTTTGTTTTTGTAAGTCGTAATATTACGAGAATAAAGTCATAACTTTATGATAAAAAAGTCGCAAATAATATGACTTTATTCTCATAATACTACGACTTTTTTTCTTTTAAACTTGTGACTTTATTATAATAATATTAAGATTTTTCTCTCGTAAAATTATGACTTTATTCTCGTAATATTATGACTTTATTCCCGTAATATTATGACTTTATTCTCGTAATATTATGACTTTATTCTTGTAATATTATGACTTTATTCCCGTAATATTATAACTTTATTCTCGTAATATTATTACTTTATTCTCGTATTATTATGACTTTATTCCCGTAATATTATGACTTTATTCTCATAATATTATGACTTTATTCTCATAATATTATGACTTTATTCTCGTAATATTATGACTTTATTCCTGTAATATTATGACTTTATTCTTATAATATTATGACTTTATTCTCATAATATTATGACTTTATTCTTATAATATTATGACTTTATTCTCGTAATATTATGACTTTATTCTCGTAATATTATGACTTTATTCTCGTAATATTAAGACTTTATTCCCGTAATATTATGACTTTATTTTTATAATATTATGACTTTATTCCCGTAATATTATGACTTTATTCTCGTAGTATTATGACTTTATTCCCGTAATATTATGACTTTATTCTCGTAATATTATGACTTTATTCTCGTAATATTATGACTTTATTCTCGTAATATTA
>CAKAKR010063444.1:4614-23457 GCA_916700685.1 Adelosebastes latens
GGACACTAACTATAACTAAGTACAAAGCTAAACTACCTAAACCCAAATCCCCCCCCATGACATGGCAGCACATGGTTTGGCCCAATGAGCTGGTTCCAGGATTTAAGAGTCCTCAGCCTTTGGCCACACCAACAGCCAAGGTAACTCAAAACAAAGAAACAAATGATTAATATAACAAATAGCAGTATGTGTAACCCTACAGTGTTAATGTGTGCATCTAAACAACGTAAGGTTAAACGCAAATAAACAAATTCCAAATCAAAACAACTATGTGATGTTAATTGTTCAGGTGTGGTTGGCTGCAAATTAAATGAACCTGTGCATGCAAGAATAAAGTCATAACTTAACGAGAAAAAAGTCGTAATATTACGAGAATAAAAGTCATAAGTTTACGAGAAAAAAGTTGTAATATTCTGAGAATAAAGTCATAAGTTTACGAGAAAAAAAGTTGTAATATGAGAATAAACTCATAAGTTTACGAGAAAAACAGTCGTAATATGAGAATAAGGTCAAAAGTTTACAAGAGAAAAAGTCGTAATATTATGAGAATAAAGTCAGAAGTTTACGAGAAAAGGAGTTGTAATATTATGAGAATAAAGTCATAACTTTACGAGGAAAAAGTTGTAATATTATGAGAATAAAGTCAGACGTTTACGAGAAAAACAGTTGTAGTATTATGAGAACAAAGTCACAAGTTTACGAAAAAAAAGTAGTAATATTACAAGAATAAAGTCATAAGTTTATGAGTAAAAAGTTGTAATATTGTGAGAATAAAGTAATAAGTTTAAGAGAAAAAAGTCGTAATATGAGAATAAAGTCATAAGTTTACAAGAAAAAAAGTTGTAATGTTATGAGAATAAAGTCAGAAGTTTACAAGAAAAAAGTTGTAATATGAGAATAAAGTCAGAAGTTTACAAGAAAAAAAGTTGTAATATTATGAGAATAAAGTCAGACGTTTACGAGAAAAAAAGTTGGAATATTGTGAGAATAAAGTAATAAGTTTAAGAGAAAAAAGTCGTAATATTATGAGAATAAAGTCATAACTTTACGAGAAAACAGTCGTACTATTATGAGAATAAAGTTAGAAGTTTACGAGAAAAAAAGTTGTAATATTATGAGAATAAAGTCAGAAGTTTACGAGAAAAAAAGTTGTAATATTATGAGAATAAAGTCATAACTTTACAAGAAAACAGTCGTAATATTATGAGAATAAACTCAGAAGTTTACAAGAAAAAAAGTTGTAATATTATGAGAACAAAGTCAGAAGTTTACGAGAAAAAAAGTTGTAGTATTATGAGAACAAAGTCAGAAGTTTATGAGAAAAATAGATGGAATATTGTGAGAATAAAGTCATAAGTTTATGAGAAAAAAGTTGTAATATTATGAGAATAAAGTCATAAGTTTACGAGAAAAAAGTCGTAATATTATGAGAATAAAGTCATAACTTTACGAGAAAAAAAGTTTTAATATTATGAGAATAAAGTCATAAGTTTACGAGAAAAAAAGTTGTAATATTATGAGAATAAAGTCATAATATTATAAAGTAGTAATTTTAGGTTTTTCTTGTGAAGTTATGACTTTATTCTCATTAAATTAGGACTTTTTTCTCGTAATATTATTACTTTTTTTTCTCATAAATCTATGACTTTATTCTCATAATATTACAATTTTTCTCTTAAACCTGTGACTTTATTCTTATTAAATTACGACTTTTTTTCTTGTAATATTATGACTTTATTCTTGAAATCTCAGATTAAATTCCCCATCAATGTGGCCCTAATACTCTAAAGTGTAAACTGGGATGATGTTACCCTGTGTGGCTGTAAACCATCACAGTGCTATTAGTACTTTTACTGCAGTAAAGAATCTCAATACTTCCTCCTCCACGTCTGTTTACTTTACTTGTACAATAAAGTTTTTTTTAAAAAGCGCTTCTCCTTGTTGTCCCTCCCGGGTCTCCGTAGTGGCGGTTTACTGGCTGCAGCGGATCAACAGAACCGACCAGTCGGTTATTAGTTTATCTTCTCCGGTACGTATGACTGAGACACCGGAGTCTTTACCGGTAACTTACTGCTGGTCTCGTGTTGTTTAACGTGTTTTTTATGGCTGTTGGCTAACTTTAAAACCCTGTTAGCTGTGGCTGATTGTTGTTGCTAACTGTTAGCTAAGTTTAACTAGCTTCACCGGCGGTTGGTTATGATGTTAACTAGTGAAACTAGCGGGTAACTAGTTAAACTAGCGGGTAACTAGTTAAACTCGACCTACTGCTGGTTTTCACTGAACAAGTCAGCTGCTTGTTGGTATTTAATTAAAGTTCATCCAACTTCAGCCAACAAAAACATCTGATGTGTCACTGTTAGTTCACTTAATGCTTATTTAATGTTAACTTATTACTGTTATTATGTTAGTTTTAACAGTTACTATTATTATGTTAGTGTTAACAGTTACTGTTATTATGTTAGTTTTAACAGTTTAACTGTGGTGGAAGAAGTATTCAGATCCTTTACTGCAGTATAAGAACTAATACCACACTGTGAAAATAATACTACAAGTAAAAGTACTGATACCACACTGTGAAAATACTACAAGTAAAAGTCCTGCATTAAAAACCTGAAGTAAAAGTACTAATAACACACTATGAAAGTACTCCACTACAAGTAAAAGTCCTGCATTCAAAACCTGAAGTAAAAGTACTAATACCACACTGTGAAAATACTCCACTATGAGTAAAAGTCCTGCATTCAATGCCTTACTGAAGTAAAAGTACTAATACCACACTGAAAATACTCCACTACAAGTAAAAGTCCTGCATTCAAAACCTGAAGTAAAAGTACTAATACCACACTAACAAAATACTCCACTACAAGTAAAAGTCCTGCATTCAAAACCTGAAGTAAAAATACTAATACCACACTATGAAAATACTCCATTACAAGTAAAAGTCCTGCATTCAATGTCTTACTGAAGTAAAAGTACTAATAACACACTATGAAAATACTCCACTACAAGTAAAAGTCCTGTATTCAAAACCTGAAGTAAAAGTACTAA
Source organism: Adelosebastes latens (assembly GCA_916700685.1). Lineage (NCBI taxonomy): Eukaryota > Metazoa > Chordata > Actinopteri > Perciformes > Sebastidae > Adelosebastes > Adelosebastes latens. Next base: position 7,663 of record CAKAKR010063444.1, read on the forward strand.
TACCACACTAAGAAAATACTCCACTACAAGTAAAAGTCCTGCATTCAAAACCTGAAGTAAAAGTACTATTACCACACTATGAAAATACTCCACTACAAGTAAAAGTCCTGCATTCAAAACCTGAAGTAAAAGTACTAATACCACACTATGAAAATACTCCACTACAAGTAAAAGTCCTGCATTCAATGCCTTACTGAAGTAAAAGTACTAATAACACACTGAAAATACTCCACTACAAGTAAAAGTCCTGCATTCAAAACCTGAAGTAAAAGTACTAATACCACACTAAGAAAATACTCCAGTACGAGTAAAAGGCCTGCATTCAATGTCTTACTGAAGTAAAAGTACTAATACCACACTATGAAAATACTCCATTACAAGTAAAAGTCCTGCATTCAAAACCTTACTGAAGCGAAAGACACACCTGGAGATACCTGGTTTTACCTGGACAGGAAGTAACTAAAGCTATCTATCTATCTGTCTCTTCTCCCTTTTTTCTTCTGCATGTTTGTAACTTCTGTTTTTGCTTGTTTATTTTCCTTCTTTATGACCTAAAACTAAAAAAATTGTGGCTCAACAATCCTCCCTAAAATCTTTAGCAAAATAGTGATTATGTTTTCATCATCAATTAATGTGTTTTAGTTTGTAAAATGTCAGAAAACTGTGACATGTCACAATTACAGTTTCCCAGAGCCCAAGGGGATGTCTTGAAATTATTTGTTTTGTCTGAACACAAAACCCAATAACAATATTTTTTAATTTAAGTTCTACACAAGATTACTGCACATTACACTGATGTGTGTGTGTTTGTGTTTGTTTCCAGACGTTGCCATGGAGGACGTGCCCCGCCTAGTGTCCACAGGAGACTGTGTGAAGATCTGGGATGCAGTTTCCATGGCGCCGCTGGAGCAGTTCAACCCACATAGCAACAGCCACCCTGTGGCACAGGCCTGCTGGAGCTCCAACAGTATCCTGATAGATGGATGGATAGATGGATAGATGGATGGATGGATGGATGGATGGAGCTGTTCATGTGTTTTTATCAGCTCAGTAATAAGACCTGGCGGCAGGACGCTAAAATACAGCACTAGTATGGGCTGGTAATCAATCAATAGGTTGATTTACACATTGGTATTTAAATCACATGTGTTTAAATCTGTGTATCAAGGGCTTTGTTGATTAATCTGTTAATTATCTTCTTGATTAGATGTTTAGTCTATGAAATGTCAGAAAATACATTGACTGTGAATTCAGAGTAAACGTCCCTGTCGAGAGTATTGCTCATCTAATAACAAGAACTAATGCATAAAGCCTGTGTGAGTCAGTGATGGTTGGATTAAAGGTGAACCAGCCTTGACCAGTTCTCCCAGACCAGTACCTGGTCAGCGCCAGCAGCAGCGGAGACAAACTAGTGGTTTCCAGCCTCAAGTCGACTCCTGTTCCAGTGGTGGAACTGGGCGAGGGGGTGAGTCCACGGCTTCTCTACCGTATACTAACACTGACCCACCTTTACCTGCAGTCAGCAGTCTGTACTCACCCTCGGCTCTTTGTGTCCGTTCAGAAAAAACAAACCAGTGTGTGTCTGAGTTCATCGTCTCAGTTTCTGGTCAGTGGAGGTCTGGATCACAGTGTTCACATCTGGGACCTGAAGACCAAGAGACTGCACCGCTCCCTCAAGGTAAGACCTCACACAGGACGGGACGGTAGTTAAACAGCATGTCAACTTTATTTCTGAAGCACCTGCTGAAATAAAGGTTTGTTTCAAATAGTGTTGTCATGATACCAACTTCTGACCTGACTTCGATACAATACCCCCCTAAATATCTCGATACCGATACTGAAACGATACCACAGCAAAAACCTGAAACATCAGGAAGAGTAATGGAATAAAGGATGACACAACATGGAACTTTAAATTCTTTTTTTATTAATTAAAAATGTTTAAATGTAAAAATTAATTTATTAAAAAATTAAATGGTATGCAGTAATCTGATGTCCCCTGTACTTAAGTTCATGTGATTTCTTTGATAGTTAATTTTAAATTTTAATTTATTTTTATACCCCCGCGTCAACGTGGTCAGGGGAATATAGCGCTCCGCGTGTCCGTCTTTCCGTCCGTCCTTCTGTCCGTTCGCGTGTCACACTTTCTTTTCCGGAGCAGAACTCGGAAACTATTTACTTCAAATTTGGTAAGATGGTTGACAGTGTGGTCTAGTTGTGCATTTTGGGGGTTAGAAGTCCAGCGTGCCCAAAATCTTTGCAATTTTTCCAAAAGGGCAAAACCTTTGGCCCTACTTTAGAAGGAGTCAAGCAGTGAGCGGGGTTTGTGAGCCATGCTCACTTTTGCCTTGTTGATAATGCACACATATTTACATTTCATCTCTATTCTTATTTCTATTTTTCTCATAACTTCACTATGTTTTTATATATTTTTATTCTAAAATGGAACAACTCTAATTTCCCCCGAGGATCGATTAAGTATTTCTGATTCTGATGTCACTTATTAAAAAGCGTTTAATAAGGCTTTTATTTTATAAAACAGTGCCCCTGTTGGCGCATCAGTAACAGTTCAGGCGGAGAGTGGTACTGCAGCACGGGAGATGACGAGAGGCTTCCTAAAAAAAAACCCACAAAATGATTACACAGTAAAATAAGACTTTAACACGTGCTCTTTTGTGGATTATGTGTTTGCTGAATTACTAGAGATGTTTGGACAGATTCAGAAAAGATGGTGAATCTAATGTTATCGATGCATTTGATCGGTAATTAGAGCCGTGCTGTTATTTCCTTGTTTTTTTTAAGGGAGTTCTGCTGATAGAGACACCAGCTCAGAGATAGACTGTGGTTCATGAGCTGCTTTAATCTTCTCTTGTTGACTCCATCCTTCTGGTTATCACTACAGTTTAGTTTTTGACCGCTTGCTCCACCAGCAGTAAAGTTGTAATTTCCTGCTCCCGCGGGATCCCAATCCTAACCTATCCTTTGAAGCAGACCGCTGCACACACACACGCGGCCCACACACACGCGGCCCACGGTCACACATCGGCGCAACTCCCGGCTCGTATTAAAACACTGTCATAGTACCGGTACTAATAAACAGGGTACCCGGCAGGGTATACCGATACCTCTCTAGTATCGGTATACCGTGCAACACTAGTTTCAAAGTGTTTTCTGCTGCTTGCTGCTAAAGGTCTGAAGTGACCCCCTCTGTCTGTCTGTCTCTCAGGACCATAAAGAAGAGGTGACCTGCGTGTCCTTTAATGCCAACGACAGCTACGTCGCCTCCGGTTCCACCAGCGGAGACCTGGTCCTCCACAGTCTGACCACCAACCTGTCCAGCAAAGCCTTCGGACACGGCAGCGACCAGGTCAGACAGTAAACATGTACTGTTAGATATACTATCAGAGCTGTTGTTTGTTAGAGAGAAATATACTTTTGTTTTGATGCGCTTTATATTGTATATTTCACATGAAATTATCCACAGTGAGAGAGTGAAACTATTTTACCTGAATAAATACTATACAGCTTTAAAACACACAGCTTTAAAGGGATAGTTGTGGTGTTTCTCATTGTGGTTGTATTAGGGTACTTCTCCATAGTCAGTGTATTACTTCCAGTAGATTGAGTTCAGACAGGAGTACCAGTACGGGAGCAAAGCAACGTACTGCTGTGGACGGGGGCAGCAGCAAAACGGACACCTGAAAAAATGTATATCAGTTTAAGTGTACACTATATTTAGAATATTTTCACTGCTTTACTACTAGACTGTCAGACCCTGCTGCAGTAAAATGAGAGGTTTTCTAAAGGGACTCTGGTGCTTAAAAACACTACCGCTTTTGTCCACAAGGACCGCCAAAATCAACACAACATTAAAGTTCCTCGTGGTAACTTTAACCATTAATCCAAAATTGTTGTGAATTAAATTTACTGTCGACCAACTAATCGACTAATATTTTCCTTCATGCTGCTCCTGCTATATTTCTTCTAGCTTATTGCCAGTATAGAAACAAGGCATTTGTGTATCTAGTGAATCAAACACACCATTAAACCCACTACTTTGTTCTCAGTACTTTAGGTGAGGAATCAGAGCCCAGGAGTCTAAATTTAAACTCCTATCAGAAAGTGTTTCACTTGAGGAAGTCTGTGATTTCTCTAAAACATTCCCGAGAACATTTTAAGGAAATTGTGTTTCATCTTCAGCCCATCCATGACCTGAGGCTGTCCATGCTGAAGCGCTCCCTACTGGGCAGCGTCTCTGACAGCGGCACTGTGGTCCTGTGGGACTCCAACACCCAGAAGGAGCTTCATGTGTTCGAGAGCGCCCACAAGGCCCCGGGCTCCGGCCTCGCCTTCTCCCCCGTCAGCGAGCTGTTGGTGGTTAGCGTCGGTCTCGACAAGAAGATCGTCTGCTACGACACGACCAGCAAGATGTAAGACTGATCCAGCAAACACTGCTGTGGTCTTCACAGTATTTGAACCTACAGAGAATAGATCTAGTTTATAGAAACCCCCTTTTTATTGTACATCTGTAGTAAGTAAGTTATTATCGATTGATCTACTCTTCACTTTCTTAATAAATCGAGTTAAAGGTACAATTAATAACATAGATAACATTCAGCCAATAGATGTTGCACTCTCCCTCCCCCGTTCCATTACATTCCCTTGACAACAAGTGGATGCCAGTTCGTTGCACAACCTGCATATTTTATGGTCGAGTGGAGTGACGCAGAATATCAGAGAAACGTTTCAGAGATGGAGAGTAAATGTTACTAATATAGGGTGGTGCAGTGGTTGGCACTGTCGCCTCACAGCAAGAGGGTCGCAGGTTCATGTTCTCCCCGTGTTGGCGTGGGTTTTCTCCGGGTTCTCCGGTTTCCTCCCACAGTCCAAAGACATGCAGCTTAATGGTTGACTCTAAATGTCCCGTAGGTGTGAATGTGAGCATGAATGGTTGTCTGTCTCTATGTGTCAGCCCTGTGATAGTCTGGCGACCTGTCCAGAGTGTACCGTGCCTTCGCCCAATGTCACCTGGGATCGGCTCCAGCCCCCCTGCCACCCTAAATAGGATAAGTTAATGGATGGATGCTTATATAATAATATTTAGCCTTCTGCTAACCGCAGCCGTGAGCCATTGGCTGCGGTTAGCAGAAGGCTAAACTATTAGCAACCCTTTCTCTCCATCTCTGAAACGCTTCGCCGATATTGTACGACTCTCTTTTTGACTGACTTTACTGAAGGATAGTTAACTATAGGCATCCAAAGAGTTATACGCCCTCAATTTATCTTTACAGCGCTGCCGTTGGCCACCAGCCTGCATTGGACACCTGGCTACTTAGCTAGCTTAGGTTGTTAATTCCGCCATGGTGTCATGCAACACAGAAAATGAGCAAAGTTGTCACTCATCTGGCGATAGCACTGTGCTTTCCTACGCTGTGACAAGAGTGTGTGGATGAAGCATTAAGTTGTTAAGTATTACTCGTTTAGCGACTGGCTAGTTAGCTAGCTACCTTTCTAATTTCACCATGCTACAGAAAATGAGCCCAAGAGCGGACAGCGCTGGGTCAAGATCCCTCTGCCTCACTCCTCGCCACCAAGAGACTACTTCACGGGAGGAGAGCAGGCGTTAGCTAGTTAGCTAGCTTGCCAGTCTCTGGACAATCTATTAGTCATTCAGATTGAATTATCAGTTTTTAAGTTTCATCTTGTGTGTGTGTTCCTGCAGCATCCTGAGGTCGATCCGAGTGGACAGTCCGCTGACCTCGGTGGACTTCACTCCGGACGGTACCGGTCTGGTGGTCGGATCCACTCAGGGGAAGATCTACCAGTACGACCTGAGGAACTCCAGCGCCCCCACCACGATCATTGCAGCACACAAGACCTCCGTCACCTGCCTGCGCTTCCAGAGCAACATCAGCAAACACAAGGTAGATCCAGGACAATACCTTACCCACAGATCCAGCACAGTACCCGCAGATCCAGCACAGTACCCACAGATCCAGTACAGTACCCACAGTACCCACAGATCCAGCACAGTACCCACAGATCCAGCACAGTACCCACAGATCCAGTACAGTACCCACAGTACCCACAGATCCAGCACAGTACCCACAGATCCAGCACAGTACCCACAGATCCAGCACAGTACCCACAGATCCAGCACAGTACCCGTAGATCCAGCACAGTACCCGCAGATCCAGCACAGTACCCGCAGATCCAGCACAGTACCCACAGATCCAGCACAGTACCCACAGATCCAGCACAGTACCCGCAGATCCAGCACAGTACCCACAGATCCAGTACAGTACCCACAGATCCAGCACAGTACCCACAGATCCAGCACAATACCCACAGATCCAGTACAGTACCCACAGATCCAGCACAGTACCCACAGATCCAGTACAATACCCACAGATCCAGCACATTACCCACAGATCCAGCACAGTAACCACAGATCCAGTACATTACCCACAGATCCAGCACAGTAACCACAGATCCAGCACAGACACCACAGATAATGAATGTTTTGTAATATTGTGATCCGGTCTCTTATGAGGCCTGCGATGCCTCTCTAGTCCCATTTTGACCTCCAGGCTCGGTGCGTTAATCTGTGGAAATACTGGATTTAAACAACCTCTACTTTTACTAACGTAATTTGATGATTGGTCCAGAGTTAAATTAGTAAATCCATCGAAACGCCTCTGGTCTCTCTCTCTTTTCTGCTCCAGTCCAGTAAACTGGGCTCCACCAAGATTGTCAAGAGATCCTCGATCAAGCTGTCAAACAGCCAGCCAGACTCCACCCCCGGCACAGGCCCCGCCCCCCACAGACAGGTGACAGGTACAGGTGGGTTCGTCTCATTAGTCTCTGTCAACATTTCACATTACATCACATATGCATTGCGTTAAGGCCCTGACACACCAAGCCGTCGGTTAAACAGTTTGTTGCCGTCGGTGAGCGTCTGTCGGTCTAGTTTTTGCGGTGTGTCCTGCAGCGTAGGCTCTAGTCTGCCCGTGTCGGAGGTTTTATGAGCCCAGACACACCAACCCGACATCAAAGAACTTACATTTTGCAGACCAGACAATTAATGGACAAAATAATCGGCACATTGATTATTAAAGTAATAATCTTGAAGATATTTATTTAAATAAATGCCACTATCGCTGAATGAGGAAACACAATGGTTTGAAGAGATCTTTGAGATTGTGACTTTAATGCTAATATTCGTTAGTTACATCATGATAAATTGTAATGTTATGAAATAAGTGATTAGACCGATCAAACAGTATTCACGGCATTGTTTCCAGCAGGGGGCGCTGGTACAGAGTTGATGTCCCGGGAGGCTGAAGGTCAGCAGGGGACGGAGCCGCTTCCTGTTGTGGAGAAGTTCAGCAGCGTTGGACGAAACAGTCTGGACGTCTTCTCTCCTGCTCGGGAAGGTGAGAGCTTCACTGACCCCTGATCCAGAGCTAATCTATGTGTATTCAGATAGATATGCTATAAACCTTCATCTCGTCTTCCCGTCCAGACTCTCGGACCCAGGGGACGACCGGAGATACGCAGTTTGGAAGAACATACGGTACAACAGGAAGTCACTTTGAAGCTGATCTGGCTGATACTGCTGGTTCTGGACTAACGTTTGATGCTGTGTTTCCATAGCTACCAGTTTGGAGATGCTGTCCAGAGAAGGGGAGGGTCAGCAGGTCATCGGTCGGGGCAGTCTGGACATCTTCTCCCCAGTCAGAGAAGGTCAGACTTTCCTCACTCTACTGGTTTCTACTCAGTGGGCAACTCTGTGTCTGAGAAGTGAAGCCAATGCTGAAGTGCCTTAAACCTGCATTGTTTCTAAAATCCAGCAGGGGGCGACTCCTCTGGTAGCTAAAAGAAGTCAGATTGTATAGAAGTCTATGAGAAAATGAGCCTACTTCTCACTTGATTTATTACCTCAGTAAACATGAGTTTATGGTCTCAATCGCTAGTTTCAAGTCTTCTTCAATACAGCATGATGTTCATTTAGTAAATTATGGTCAAAAACCAAGATGGCAATGGCCAAAAACCAAGAAAGAATGAATCCATTAGAAAGAATGCAGGTTTAAGGCTCTTCAGCATTGGCTTTACTTTTCAGAGGTTGCCGCCTGGTAATGATCCCTCTTTCCATCCACCCACTCTGTGTTTGATCTCAGTCTGAAGTCTTTGTTCTGCTAAAAGCTGATTAGAAACACGGTTTCATGGTTCAGAGACCAGAGTTCTCCAGGAGGAATCTATCTGGGAAACCAAGTTACTCTAATCCCCGACTGTAGCCGAGCGCTGATTCACAGATCTTTGGTTTCCATGAACGTTGTCATGGAGATTGTTGGGATCTTTGTTTTTTTTCAGATGCCAACTCGCACCGTAAGACCCCCCTGGGAACGCCACTGGTCGCTGCCACAGGCCGATGCTTCAGCCCGCTGTCCGTCTTCCAAACCCCTCCCACAATCAAAGAGGAGGAGCCAATCCCTGCTGCAGCAGCCGAACCATGTGACTCCAGAAAGGTGCTGACCTCTGACCTCAGTCTGATGTAGCGTAATATGACATGGCACAATGTAACGTCACAAACACTCTCTTGATTGCCAGTCCGACAAGGCCAGCGGCTCCAGTCTGGAGGGGGAGGGTCGGACCACGCCCACAGCATCCCAGCAGACCAATCACAGTCAGCCGGCCCTGCCATTCTTCACTCCAGAGCCCAGCCTCAGGAGAGCCAATGGGATTCAAGCCCAGCTGAGCTACGAGTCACCTGCAGCCGCCGCCACAGCAGGTAGAGCGAAGCGCTGTCACCGCTTGACTGTGCGTGGTGTTTTCTGGATTCTAAGAGTTCTCTCTGCACCTTCAGGTCCAGCTCTGTCGTCGGCGGTTTCTTCCTCGCTATCCAACAACATCGCAGAGGTGGTCGGACAGGCGGGAGCTGCTCCTCTCACCTCCCTGCAGATGCACTTCATCCAGAACATGATCCATGACACCCTGGAGGACTTCAGGTCCGTTTCTGACCTTTGGACTCCTTCCTTTAAAGGCTTATACCATGAATGTTGATGTTTCTTCTTCTTCTTCTCTTCAGGGACGCCTGTCACAAAGACATCATCAACCTGCAGGTGGAGATGATGCGGCAGTTTTACATCCAGCTGGTACGAACCATCACTGACATTCTCTGTTTCTGCTGTGGTTTCAAGATGTCCGACAGTGTTTGTAGGCGTGAGATGATAAATCTGTTTAATACCATGTAAACACTGACGGGTGAACTGTTTTTGCATTGAGGCTTATTTGCGTAGAAAAGGGGACAATTTTGCGCTAAATGTCTGCATATTACCTCATTTATATATGTGCAAATAGCCAAGGAGCACCGAGATATGGAGGACGCAACCTGCCAAAATCGAAAATAAATAAATGACTCGATAAATACATAAATATGTCATTAAATGCAGCAAAAATAATATTAGAAATAAATGTAGCCATTAATAAATTGATAAAATGTGACATAAATTGATATTTCTGTTTTAATTTGCTTATTTATGTATTTATCTTTTTTAATTCTCTTATTTATTTCCTTTTCTGTTAAATTTTCCAATTTTCCTGCAGTTATTTATTTTTTTCTGCACGATTTTCCCTTTTGCATTTCACATCTCATTTATTTCCCCAAACTTACTTATTTTTATATTATTTTCTTTATACATTTATGTAAATGAGGGGGTTGTCACTCAACGTGTGTCATCATGGGGTCAGAGTGTAGATAATAGATCGACTATATGCTATCCAGCTAGCTGCACTCCAGTCTTCCTTTATTTAAATAAATAAATAAATAAATGCATAAATAGCTAAATAAATACATACATTTAAAAATAAATAAAAAATAAATGCAAAATTTTATAAATAAATTAAAAAAAAATTTCAAAATAAATACATGAATAAATAAAAGGAAAAATTAAACAGAAGAGTAAGTAAATCAGGGAATTAATACAAAGATATAAATAAATAAATAAGCAAATTAAAACAGATATATCGATTTATGTCACATTTTATCAATTAATTAATGGCTAAATCTTTTTATATTTTGCTACGTTTAATGACACATTTATTTATTTATAGAGTAATTTATTTATTTATTCATTGATTTTGGCAAGTTCTGTCCTCCATACCGAGACACTGTTTGCTTGGCAGCTCAGTTAAAGGTGGATTTCACCCTTTGAGGTGCTTTGAGAATTACACGGTTTCTTTTTGTCTTATTTGTGCAGGTTTAGCGACTGCAAAAGCTGCACAATCCTTAAGTGAATTCACCCCTCAGTGTTTTGTACTTTGATCCTGAGTCTGACGTCTCACGCTGTTTGTTTCAGAACGAGATCCACGGTCTGATTGAGAAATACTCTGTGAACGAGTCTCTGGTGGAGGAGGTGGAGATGCTGAGAGAGGAGAACCGAAGGCTGAGGACCAACTACTGACCCGACCCTCTGATCCAGACTGGGTTAGACATCGTTCTGGGATGTGGGTTGAAAAAGTGCAGCAGAAAAAGAGTCTCAACCTGGTGGAGAGAAAGTGTTGAGTCAGAATGAACTCTGATGACGAGCTCTCATCACCACTGCCTCCCTTCAGTCAGACTGTTGTGGAAGGTCTGCAGCTTCACATGGGAGGGAAGTTGATGTGTTTTGTAGCTGCAGAATGAACAGATGGTGTGATAAAATGTCCTACTGAGTCCCTCAAACACATAGAAACATCTTTGGTATTGTCATTTTAAACACAGATTTTGTAACTCCAGTCTGAGGATGTTTATAACACATTAGTTTACACTTTCAGACGGCCATTTTCTCACATTATCAGCAGCTGGTTGCTTCACGTGTGCCTGGATCATGTTTGTATTAATAAGAAACATTTTGTTTAAAGAATAAAAAAGATTCCTATTGATAATAAAACAAGAAGTCCTTTTTGTGACACTTTAAATAATGAAAACAGACGTTTTCTTTAATTGTTACTAAAGTATAACTTCACAAAATGCTCCACGTTCCTCATTTTCACACTATTTCCCCTCTAAAAGAACACCTAAAATTACTACTTTATAATATTATGACTTTATTCTCATAATATTACGACTTCTTTTCTCGTAAACTTATGACTTTATTCTCATAATATTACGACTTCTTTTCTCGTAAACTTATGACTTTATTCTCATAATATTACGATTTTTTTTCTCGTAAACTTATGACTTAATTTTCATCATACTATGAATTTTTTCTCGTAAACTTATGACTATTCTCATAATATTACGACTTTCTCGTAAACTTATGACTTTATTCTCATATTATGACTTTTTTTCTCGTAAACTGCTGACTTTATCATATTACAACTTTTTTCTCTTAAACTTATGGCTTTATTCTCATAATACAACTTTTTTTCTCGTAAACTTCTGGCTTAATTCTCATATTACGACTATTTTTCTGGTAAACTTAAGACTTTATTCTCATAATACGACTTTTTCTCGTAAACTTCTGACTTTATTCTCATAATATTACAACTTTTTTCTCTTAAACTTCTGACTTTATTCTCATATTATGACTTTTTCTCGTAAACTTCTGACTATTCTCATAATATTTTGTAAACTTATGACTTTATTCTCATCATACTATGAATTTTTTTCTCGTAAACTTATGACTTTATTCTCATAATATTACGACTGTTTTTCTCGTAAACTTTAGACTTTATTCTCATAATATTATTACTTTTTTTCTTGTAAACTTCTGACTTTATTCTCATAATATTACGACTTTTTTCTCGTAAACTCAAGACTTTATTCTCGTAATATTAAGACTTTATTCTCGAAATGCATTATCCCTCGATGTGGCCCCCATACTCCGTCGTATATTGTAGATTGTAGTGAACAGTTGAAGGCTGTAGTTATATCAATCCACCTGAGGGGGGCAGTATTGCGTCATCGCTGCGTCTCGTCTGCCACAATAGAAGAAACAGAAGAAGAAATCTCCCGCCCCATCCGCTGAGCTTTTTAAACCAAGGCGGGACGACACTTCATTCACTCGATCAGTGTAGTTGGTGTTGAAACGTCATTTGACTTCCCAGGTCGCTGCCAACATGGTGAGGACTAAAGCCAATAGTGTTCCTGCATCATACAGAAAAGGTACAGTAACACACTGACCATATTTATTTACGAATTTAGAGTAAAATAGCTGATTTGTTCTTGGGTTGAACTGTTTTGCCATGTAGTCTGGCGGGCTGGCAGCGCGCCTCCCGCCAACACGGAGGCTGCTTAGCTGCAGTCTTGCTTCCTCCACAACAACCAAAGAAAAATAGAAAATATATGTTAACTCACGCTATTGCAAAGGTCATATTCTGATCTGACTGAGGAGAAGACATTTTACGTTGTCTTTCTCCAGAAGTTAGTGTTTTGCTTTCCCCAAAACTGGCGCCAGTTTTGAGCGCTGCAGTGCTGCTTTGTGAGGACGTCACACCAAACCCCTTTAAAAAGTTACTCAATTTAATGCATTTTTATGCTCATCGTCGAAGACACCAGTGAGGGGACATAATGGACAATATTGTTTTAATCCATTGAGTCTTCTGGTATATTCGGCATCCAATTCACCCACCGTTCAGCACTTGAATTAATAAAAATGGACCTTTAAAAACTTGGCTAGGGTATAATTGCTTATACTCATGTTAAATATCAGTTTATTGTGATCATGCATACATGCAGATACTGGTTTTCACACTGTAGCTTCTTTTTCAAACAAAGCTTTCTCAAGCTCTTTGTTTTCTTTTTGTAACATTGAATCCAAACAGTTCTTCTTTCACTCTTGTTTAACCCCCACAGGGTGCAATAAAGTGTCCTCTTACTGGTTGAACTATTGACTGTCCTAGATTCAGTTTTATTCTCTCATGTGTTTATTATTCATCCAGTCATCAATGTGTGTGTGTGTTTGATCGTGTTTGCAGCTGTTGCAGCTGCTGCACCCCGGAAGTCTCTGGGCTCCAGTGCAGCCAACTCCTCCTCCTCCAGCAGCCAGTCATCCACTCCTGGTCAGTCACTGCAACCACTACCAACACACAACCACTACCAACAAACTCGGCATATACTATCTACCTATCTATCTATCTGTCTGTCTGTCTGTGTATATATATATATATATATATGATACTGAGGTTATGGTGTTTTATTAATTCACAGCAAAGAACAAATATGCTGGTGGTAACTCAGTGTGTACCCGTCCCACGCCGGACTGGCAGAAGGGCATCGGAGACTTCTTCGGCGGTCCCCCGAGGAAGCCCGAGAAGGAGAACCAGAAGCCCCAGGACGTAGAGGATGATGAAGAGGCCGGAGGCAGCGGGATGCCAAGCAGGAAGTATGTTAGCCAGCTGTGTTCGGCCACATTATCTGAAAGAATCCTTTATACTAGTAGATGAACTACAGCAGGACTTTAACCTGGAGGCTTTTATGGAGTCATAAGAAAATAAATTTGGAAATATACAGAGGAATAAATAGGTAAATAAAAAAAAAGTGGAAATAAAAATGACAAAATATAAAATAGTAAAGCATTTTCATTTATTTTCACATACATTAGTTTATTTATTTCCGTATTTGTATAATTCAAATGTATATTATTTTATCCCTTTATTTGTCTTTATTCTTTTCCCTATTGCTTTACTTATTTTATTTATTCCTCTTTGTATTTCCACATTTTTTAATTAACTTATTTATTCTTTATATTTCCACATTTTTTATTTACTTATTTATTGTTTTTATTCCTATTTATATTTTCCGCTTTTTTGAATTTATTTATTCCTCTTTATATTTCCACATTTATTTTCATCTTCTTTTTCAGATGTATTCTTTTTTATGGCACTCGTATGACTCCATAGTTTGCTCCTCCATGTCTACTCCTGTTAGTCAGGATATGTCTTAAATTAAAACTTAAGTATCTTATTTTTCTGCCAATAGCTCAAGCAGCCTTGTCTAACGACTGGCCTGCAACTAACAATTCATTTTTATCAATTAATCATTCGATTATTTTATCAATTAATTGATAAATCGTTTGGACTGAGAAATGCTAGAAAACATTTTCAAATTGCTTGTTTTGTCCAAAACCCCAAAATACTCAGCTAATTATTAAAGAAAAGCTGAGAAAATTGGGCAGTTTTGCTTTTAAATAAATGACTTAATTGGTTAATTATCAAAATAATTTAAAGGAGTTAAAACCAAATAAAATGATTAAAAATAACTAATTTCCAGTGAATGCTTGAAACTGAAAATCTGCAGCTTTTGACCTTTTCTTTTTTTTTTTTAATATTTCCATTTGCGGGGAAATAAAGTAGCTGTTCAGAAATAGAAATAATTTATTGATCCCCGAAGGGAAATTGGGGCGTCACAGTTGCTCTTGTATAAACAAAGAAATGTAAGAAGATAGAAATAAAGGTGTGTGACGATAAATAAATGTGGAATATGATTATACGTGTTAAGTTATATTAAAAGCAACTAGAATGAGACGTTTCTGTGTACAAGAGTTAATCTGAAATGTACCAAATTCTGAGTTCTTTAAGTTTCCTTCTGGTTGAGACCGTGTTTGTTTGTTTTCCAGGTCCAGACCGCTGCCTGCTGACGATGACGATGAATGAATGAAGACGATGAATGAATTAATTGAATTTGTCTGTCGTTCCTGTTTGCTGCCTCCAAATTTGTTTCGTGGCATTTTAATGTACATCTGTATATACAATTTCAGCTCAATTCACTTTGTATAGTTCATTAAACTTTTTTAAAAAAATGTTTTTAACCTGCAAAGTTTCGTCTGTGGTGCTTTAATATATTTTAGTTTTGGGTTTAAAAACTAATACAAGGCTGCAACCAATGCTTAGTTTCATTATTGATGGTGGTTTTGTTTATGATCAGAAAATAATGAAGCTGCTCCATATAAATTCCATCAAGCCAAATATATCCAGTTTACTATTGTGTATATTTTACTAAAAACGGCAGTAAATCCTTTTATTGCAGAGGCTGACCTCAGACTGTTTGATTTGTAATTAAATATTTGCTGTTGATCGTCAATCAACTAATTGTTTTGTCTCTAAAATAATGCAAGCTGGTCGTACTGGATATGTAAAGATGAATCCTGTCTCTGTTCAGTCTGTATCGTCTCACACAGACACCCAAACAGTATTACAGGGCCACATTGAGGGGAAAAAAAAAAATCTGAGATTTCAAGAATAAAGTTGTAATGAGAATAAAGTGATAAGTTTACGAGAAAAAAAAAGTCATGTTATAAAGTATTAATTTTACGTGTTATTTTCTTTTTTCTCGTAAAGTTATGACTTTATTCTCGAAATCTCAGATTTTTTTTTCCCTCAATGTGGCTCTAATGCTCCG
This sequence comes from Adelosebastes latens, assembly GCA_916700685.1. NCBI lineage: Eukaryota > Metazoa > Chordata > Actinopteri > Perciformes > Sebastidae > Adelosebastes > Adelosebastes latens. The sequence goes on from CAKAKR010063444.1 coordinate 23,045, forward strand.
TAGTACATTGTCTCTTTGGCCCTCACTGCATTAGACTTATATACTATATACTTAGACTATAAACTGTGTTACCTTCATCACAATGCTCAAATGTTTTGCGGCTCCAGACAGATTTTTTTTTTTTTTTTGCCTAAAATGTCTCTTGATAGTAAAGGTTGCTAACCCCTATTCTACAGGTACAGAACAGGAGGAAGAGGAGGAGAGAAAGAGACAGAGGAGTGCGGTGCGCGAATAGCAGACAAGATGAGACAGTCGGAAACTAAGCAGCATGTAAAGTTATGATATTCTGGAAATTATAAGGTTTAGTATAATTAAATTGAATAATTTAAGTGATATATGTGCACACATACTAATCATAGGTCAAAACAGCGCTACATTTGGCTGAATTATAAAAAGGCAGAAGTGGTAAAACG
>CAKAKR010063445.1:0-11455 GCA_916700685.1 Adelosebastes latens
GTACCAGGACAAGGTGTTCTGCTTCGTCCATCTGAGTGTTCAGGAGTTTCTGGCTGCTCTTCATGTCCATCTGACATTCATCAACTCTGAAGTCAATCTGATGGCAGAAGAACAAACAACAGCCCGGAAGTCTAAAAGAAGAAAACTCAAATCTGCAGAGACACATCTCTACCAGAGTGCTGTGGACAAGGCCTTACAGAGTCCAAACGGACACCTGGACTTGGTCCTCCGTTTCATCCTCGGTCTTTCACTGCAGACCAATCAGACGCTCCTACGAGGTCTGCTGACACAGAAAGGAAGTAGCTCACAGACCAATCAGGAAACAGTCCAGTACATCAAGAAGAAGATCAGTGAGGATCTCTCTGCAGAGAAAAGCATCAATCTGTTCAACTGTCTGAATGAACTGAATGATCGTTCTCTAGTGGAGGAGATCCAACAGTCCCTGAGTTCAGGAAGTCTCTCAACAGGTAAACTGTCTTCTGCTCAGTGGTCAGCTCTGGTCTTCATCTTACTGTCATCAGAAAAAGATCTGGATGTGTTTGACCTGAAGAAATACTCTAGTTCAGAGGAGGCTCTTCTGAGGCTGCTGCCAGTGGTTAGAGCCTCCAACAAAGCTCTGTAAGTACAAAATAGTTGGATTCACATATCATAACTTAAATACTCTGCTGCCTTTTCAACTTCTTGCTTGTTTTTTTCCTCATTATTGTCTCTTCAGACTGAGTGGCTGTAACCTTTCAAAGAGAAGCTGTGAAGCTCTGTCCTCAGTACTCAGCTCCCAGTCCTCTAGTCTGAGAGAGCTGGACCTGAGTAACAACGACCTGCAGGATTCAGGAGTGAAGCTACTTTCTGCTGGACTGGAGTGTCCACACTGTATTCTGGAAACTCTCAGGTCAGATTGACTTAAATTAGTTGATATGTTTTTCTAAACTATCAGCTCCATCTCTCACCTTAAAACCTCTGAATTAGTTCATCAGGATTTCAGATTTCATGAACCCCCTTTTGACCAGAAAGATTCAGTAACTATTGAACCAGAGGAACTAATATCAGGAACTAAACTATGGTCCAAATGTACCTTTTGTGTGTTCATGACTGCGTTTCCAGCACATCAGAAGAACCTTGTAGAACAGGCAGAGCTGCTGAGAGAGAACTGCTCTATTCCATCCCCGCCTCCAAAGTCTCAAAAGTCAACTTGACGAGCGAGCTGAGCAGTTATGAGTGCATAGAGAGGGTCGAGCGAGTGCTCATCACAGCCTCCGTGCTCGCGCCACTGCATTTGTGCACGTGGAGCAGAAATTATCCCTCACAATGATGCTTTTCTGCTTGCGGATACTGTTCTATGCACGAGTTTTGATACTAATTTACTGCCATACAAGGGCACCTCAGTGGTTGTAATGAGGGAGGGGCAAGCGCTGCTTTTACACAGATTTATCCTGCCAGTCCAGGGAATTGAACCGTCGACCTTCCGATCTCAAGCTCGCTTCTCTAACCTTTAGGGCTCCACTGCCCATAATCTTACAATCTCTCTTTCTTTAAAAGCAAAGCCTCACTTTGTATTTAACAGTAGTTAACCACAGTAAATGTCCATCATTCATCCTAATATCGATTCTACAGTACTTCCTGCTTACAGTAGAGCACACAAATGAACTCTTGCACTAAAATTCGCAACTCCTGACGGGTTAACATCTAGATGAAGTTTATACTGTATTTCAGTTTCACTGAACACATTTAAAGTGTTCTTGTTTTTGGCTCAGTGATAAAATACAGGTATCTTAGTTTCCTGTGAGCTGAACTGCTAACTGAGATCTTTGTTCTTTCTGATTGTACTTTAACCAGACTCATTATCAAAGATGATTACATTTTAAGAGTAATGTTAGTTTTCTTCTTGTTGATTATTGTCTCCTCAGTCTGAGTGGCTGTAACCTGTCAGAGAGAAGTTGTGAAGCTCCGTCCTCAGTTCTCAGCTCCCAGTCCTCCAGTCTGAGAGAGCTGGACCTGAGTAACAACAACCTGCAGGATTCAGGAGTGAAGCTGCTGTCTGCTGGACTGAAGAGTCCACACTGTACTCTGGAAACTCTCAGGTCAGGATTCATAAACATTGTTCAACTGATGGCCATTTAAAACCGGATTTATATTAATGCATAAATTCAAACCTGCATAAGATTGTCTCTGCTTATATTATTCAAAGCAGTTGAGTTTATTTAGTTTAATCTCTTTCCATGAACATGTTTTATGTTATTTTCTTGTGTTTCCTCTGTTGTTGGAACTTGAAAGATTAGAGAGGAATCAGAGGGCTACCAGTAATGTTGTCAGAGTGTTGATGGACATCAGTGGGTGTTTGGTTGTGACTTGAAAAAGATCAGAAATAATGTTAATGTAACCCCACAGTAGCCGACAGTATCACAGTACTGTGGTAACCTTCCAGCCCTCACAGTACCCTCAGATTACGTGACACGTGTGTTGTTTTGTGTGTTTGCAGGCTGTCAGGTTGTCTGATCACAGAGGAAGGCTGTGCTTCTCTGGCCTCAGCTCTGAGCTCCAACCCTTCCCATCTGAGAGAGCTGGACCTGAGTTACAATCATCCAGGAACCTCAGGAGGGAAGCTGCTGTCTGCTGGACTGGAGGATCCACACTGGAAACTGGACACTCTCAGGTACGAAGAGGCCTGCTGCAGCCACAGACAATCAATCTGATAGAGGAGGTAGAGCTGGAAACTTTTTCTCTGTCACACTGTCAGCCTGGCTCATATGACCCCGACACACCAAGCTGACCTCAAACAACCAGAGCTGATAAACACTGACTCATCAAACTGTTTGTGTACCACATCAGACCATCAGTACAGACAGAAGTAGTCAGGGAACAGTAGCCAGGATGTGCCAAAACAGGGAGGGAAGGTGATGAAATGCTGTTTTTCTGGAGCGTTGTCCTGTTTCAACATCAGGAAATAGGATATTTGTGTATCCTGATACATTGTCAAGCGTCATGGTGGGTTGATATGCTTCAACGTCGTCACGCTGCAGGTTTGTGGGCTCATATAAAACAATAGTTGGATGTTTTGACGTTCGTCATCTGCCACCAGTGTGTGTTGCCCTTTAGACCAGAAATTATTGTTAAAACAAAGAATCAAAAGAAGACCATTTTCATTTAACAGTGAATCTGTTTAAACGTTCTTGATAAATCATCACAATAGGAATGTTTTGCTGTTTTAAAGGAGTTTATCTTGACCAGGTTTTAGTTTGTTTTGCACTGAGAGCGAGTTCCCTGGCTGATAAGAGTCAACTTATTGCAGGGCTCGCCACAGAAACTACAGGTAACAGTCAGCCACAGACGCTCAATGAAGAACCAACAGCTGATTGTGGACATGGTGTGTCAGAGCCCAAATAGGTTTATTTAGGACTGGACCAACATTATAGGGGGACACAGGAAGTGCTCTGTGGCTGCACACAGATTTTAACTGTAATATTTTCACCTCCAGATTACAGATAATAAAAACAGTGTTGACTGTTGCTAGGAGACGGGATGTGAACAGTGTCAAGGTCAGACACAATGAAAAAATAAACGTTAGGTTTTGTCTCGCTGCATTTACTGCTGCATAGTATTTTACTGCACGTTGGATGTAATGATGAAATGAAACTGAGAGCGTCTGTCTCCACAGTAATTCATCTGTTGAGTATTTGATGGTTAACCGCCGTGAAACAATCAAAAAATAACTTTTTATTCTCTCATTCACAGCACCGCCGTGCTGTCTGTCTCTTCTACCGCTCGCCCTCTCAGCTCGCTCACACGATCTCTCTCTCTCTTTTTTTCTCTCTCTCTTCTTTAAAATGAGTCAGGAAGCAGTCAGCAGATTCTAAGTTTACTTTTAATGTTATCAGCAAAGAGAAATGCTCTCCCCTCATCCTAAAATGGTCCTAAATCAACATTAGAGTACTTCCTTGTTTTATGAAAGAAGTGGCACAGTTGAAACAGCAGCGTTGTGTCTGTTTGACCAATCAGCGACGGTCATCCCTGCAAAACTGACGCTGAACGTTCCTGTACTTTAAGAAAGTAATTCACCCTGACCCTGGTCCCTGATCCCTGCGGTTGAAACACAATGAGTTCCTCAAAAGGTTCCTAGTTCTGGGGGAAAGTTCCTGCGGTGGAAATGAGGCTTTACATTCATCAGGTGACACAAACACAAAGTCTCCTGATAAATCATCATGTTGCTCTGTAACTGCTGGATGTGGAAGCAGCTGGTTGATATCATGTTAGACACAACTACTTTATAAGCTGATAATATGTCAGATGTTGTGTTTACAGCTTGTTTTCACTGAACCACAAGTGGACAAAGACATCAGTTGATGCAGGTTTAAACATTTGATTTACTGACTGACTGGTTGAGGAAACTGAGTCTGAAATGTATGATGATTGTCAATATAATACTGATAATAATAATTCATGAATAAATGAACATAATGAGCTGTAGTCATCGGCCAATCAGAAGAAGCTCCACTGAACTAAAAGAATACCAGCTGATTAATAATAAGTGCTCCATGTGAACATGTGAGTCCATTTGTGTAGAATAACAAAGCTGTGTGTATGAGAGCGATGTAATGTCCATGTTTCCATGCTGAAAGAGGAAGTGCTGCTCTGATCCCCCCTCCTCCTTTCAGGGTGGAGCCTGCTGGAGTCCGATGGTTGACACCAGGTATGATGAAGTGTAAGTGTGTTTTTAATTTGATTCATGAAACATTCAACCATCTTCAAACTGTGACATCACTCATTCAGATCTCTGATGTTATCATCAAAGATGATAGATTAATAACTGCAGCTGTATTGTGTCTTGTTCTCTCCATCAGATTCCTGTGAACTCACACTCGACACAAACACAGTAAACAGAAACCTCGAACTGTCTGACAACAACAGGAAGGTGACATGTGTGAAGGAGGTTCAGTCATATCCTGATCATACACGCAGATTTGACTACTATCCTCAGCTGCTGTGTAGAACTGGTCTGACTGATCGCTGTTACTGGGAGGTCGAGTGGAGAGGAAGAGTTTATATATCAGTGAGTTACAGAGGAATCAGCAGGAGAGGAGACAGAGAAGACAGTATGTTTGGAAGGAATGATCAGTCCTGGAGTCTGATCTGCTCTGAGGATGGTTACTCTGTCTATCACAATAAGAGAATGACATCCTCCTCCTCCTCCTCCTCTGGTAGAGTAGCAGTGTATGTGGACTGTCCTGCTGGCACTCTGTCGTTCTACAGAGTCTCCTCTGACACACTGATCCACCTCCACACCTTCAACACCACATTCACTGAACCTCTTTATCCTGGGTTTGGGTTGTGGTTCTGGTCCGGGTCTGCTTCCTCAGTGTCTCTGTGTTCTCTGTAGGAGGGAGAGTCTCCTCCTGTTAGAGAAACTCTCTCACTGCTGACCAGATAGTTCAGTCTGTACAGGATCACACACAGCTGATGTTAGTTTGTACCAACCTGATCTCTCAGTGGTTGTAAATGCAGTAGGAGCAGGTGAGGGGTACCTGAGCTGGGCTGGACTCTGGGGGGTTGAGAGCTCTCTGGGACTTGTGGTGTTGCCGATGGACGGCTGAAAGAGCTGAGCGAGGTCGATGTAATTACCTGAAATGATCTGTTGTCTGAGAGAAGGTGTGAAACATTATTTTTTAACTTTGTGTATAAAACTGAACTTTGTTGTCTTTGTGTGAAGAAACACCTTCGAATGTCAAACAAGAGTCTTTCAGAATCAAATTCAGCATCTGTGGAAAAATACTTCCAACTTGTAAAGAGTTGGTTTGATTCGAACAAACTAAATTAATCATCTTTGGTCATCGTGACAAATGAACAAAGTTTGATAAGTGATGTTGAAATAAAAAGAAAACAAAGTTTTAGGATGATTCTAGATAATAAATGATGCTGGAAACCACATATAAATCATGTCAAAGCTAAAATCATAACACTGTATAAAATGGAGGATTTGTTTATTAAAGCTTCATAATTCACGTTGTATTGTTCACTTTTACTTCCATACATCACTGACTGTGTGGTCGTTTAAGGAAACTCATAGAAACAAATCAGATTTTTATATTTCAGAAGAGAGACAAAAGAAGTTTAACCAAACTACTGATCAAGAACCAACTCAGCTGTTTATTAAATGAAAGGCTGTAAAGTTCAGAGAGTTGGTGGATTTTCAAACAGCACAGATCAGGTATCCCTTAGCAAGAAAAAGTTTATTCAAGTGTGCTGTTAATATACTTCTTTAAACTTAAAATAACAGAGTATACTTTCAGTTTATGTTTTTATGTACTCATCAGAGATATACTTAACAAAAGTATACTTGGCTCATACTGACAAGTATACAGAAAAGTCTAAGTATATTTCACTTATAGGCTTACTTGTACTTAATCTCTTGATCAAGATATACTAAAGTATAAATAAGTATATTTAAGTATTCTTGAGTCTCAGACTCGTGTCCCCATCTCTGCTGAAAAGTGGGCTACAAGTGTACTTGCAGTATAAAAATCAAACTAGTAGTTTACTGAGAGTATACTTTAAAGTGCACTTTCATAAACTATAAAGTGTGCTAAAAGTATAATACTAGTAAACTATCAGTATACATATAATATAGTTGCGGTATGAAATAAAACTTGGGTGTAAACTAGTTGTGCACTCAACATTTGCTATTTTTACACTTAAAGTATACTTAAAAGTATACTATTATAAACTAAAAAGTCAGCCAATTTAGTCCCAAGAAGTATTAATGTAGTACACTTAAAAGTATACTACTAGGACATTGATTTTAGTATACTTACTACATAATGTTTACTTGGGAAATATATACTGGAGCTTTACTGAAGTATACTTCATAAAATAAACTTGAAGTACTTTTTCGTAAGGGATAAAGTGAGAAACTAATGAGGACCTGAAAGAGTCCAAATGATTTGAGAGGAATCTGCAGGTTTAAAGGGATAGTTCGGGTGTTTTAAAATGGGGTTGTGTGATGTACTTATCCATAGTAGGTGTATTACTGACGGTAGATGACGGTCGGTGTGCCCCCAGCATCGAGAAACAGACAAGGAACCGACATCGGAGCAAAGTAACACAGTGTTGTGGACGGGGACAGCAGAAAAACTTATTTTAGACACCTAAAAGAAAGGCTCACCTAAAAAACTTGATATCCGTTTAAGTGTACGCTTTATTTAGAATATTTTGAAACGTATCTCTACTGTTTTATTCATCTGAGCCTGCTGGCTTTGGAGAGAGCATAGATAAGTTTCATTTTCAGTTCAGTTCACCGTTGGAAAGGAGAAGGAAACGGCTGTCTGATGGTGAGATAAAGCGGTGAAATGGTTTAAAATAGTAAGTGATTAAAATAGCAGTTTTTCAAATGTGAAATATCTGAACACCACATGTGAATATCTGAGTGAATTGCACATGTGAAATGTATTAAATGTGATGCTTTAAAAAGAAGATAAAATAATAAATGCTCAGATGACAGAAACATAGATTATAAACTTCAAAAATCGGATAGTCATGTAAGTCATGTAATCAATAACAGAGAACATTTAATTTAAGACATTTGAGAAAAAAAATGATTTTATTAATATTTGATGTCTTCTGAGATCTTATTTTATTTCCTATTGTTTCAAACATATTGTTACTTTAATGTGTTTGATTTGTGAGTTTACAAAGGTGAATTATTTTGACCAAAACGTGAACTTTTATGTAAGACTAAAACATTTCCCACAGCACCTGAAGGCACCACAAGAGCCTGCCCCCCCCCTGAGCTGTGATTGGTGGAGAGCTGGTGTCGTCAGAGAGGCGCTCAGAGGAGCAGGAAACAATAAGCAGTGAGTCCAGTGAGTCTGGAGGACAGGCTCGAGACTTTTAAACCCACCAGAGATCCATCCAACACTTCTACCTGCAGCAGGTGAGTTCACTTCCTGTTTGTGTTGTTAGACACGTGACTGACCGACTGAGGAAACACCGACTACTTCAGTAATACTACTCTGTCAAAATACTGCAGTACAAGTACAAGTCCTGCATTCAAAGTTTCACTTGAAAGTACAGAAGTAGTCTCAGCCTAATGTAGTATTCTTTATTCAGTATTCTTTATGCAGGACAACTCCTTTCAGTGTGAGATCTAGATGTGTATATATATATATGTATATATGTACATGTATATATATACGTATATTTATATATATACGTATATATATACATGTATATATGTATATACATGTGTATGTAGTGTGTACATGTAATATATACAGCCTATATATACAGTATGTATCACACTGAAAGGAATGTGTAATGGATAATAATAATAATAATAAATGAATACATTTACCTTAGGGAGTACATTTTGTTGATAAATGTAGTACTTCTGCATTTTTGGGTAAAATCTTGAATGCAATACTTTTACTTTTACCTTATACTGTAGTACTTCTCTATACAGGATGTGCAGACTGCAAGGCTTTTAGCTGTGCTTGTTACATAAAGGTAGTGAAAGGTTAAGGGAGTAGTAGAGTATAAAGTAGCATTAAATTAAAATACTGAAATAAACTATCTCAAAAATACCATTAAGTACAGTTACTTGAGTAAATGTAGGACATTAAATTCCACCATATATTTATTAACCTCTCGTTATTTTAAAGGAAACACGTTTAGATTTAGTAAAGGGATGAAAGACACAATCAGTTGATTGATAATATTGATAAGAAATTGATTATTTACCCAATAATCCTCCGAACATCCTGTTATTAGTTCGGCTTACTACTACGAGTACTACTGCTACTTCTACTCAAGATCCATATGTTGATGTGGAATAATATTAATATACAGTATGTGAGAGTTCAGATTGGGTGATAATTTAATTAATTAATTAATTAATTAATTAATTAATTAATGTAGTTTAGATGTGTTTCTACTGTATGTGTGTACACAGGTGATGGGGGTCAGGTCTCGTCAGTAGAGGGCGTCCATGTGTTTCTACTGTATGTGTGTACACAGGTGATGGGGGGTCAGGTCTCGTCAGTAGAGGGCGTCCATGTGTTTCTACTGTATGTGTGTACACAGAGATGGGGGGTCAGGTCTCGTCAGTAGAGGGCGTCCATGTTGTGGTTGTCGGCGGTGGATTCGGAGGCATCGCGGCGGCCCAGCATCTGAAATCGGGAGGACTCAACTTCACTCTGATCGACATGAGAGACGCTTTTCATCACAACGTGGCGGCGCTCAGAGCGTCTGTGCAGCCCGGTAACACTCAGCTACATTTCATTTTAATAACATTTATTTTATTTTTGTCATTATCAAGTTTATGATTATTTAGTTTTTAATTATTTTCAAATTTTTGTTTGTTAGTTTTCCTTTTATTCCTATGATCATTTTCTTTTTCAAGTTTTACTTTTTTTTTTATGATAATTTTGTTTTTATTTATTTTCAAATTTTTGTTTTATTTTTATGTTTATGATTGTTCGTAAATGTTTACTTTTAATGTATTAATTTTTTAGATTTTTACCTGTATTTCTATGGAATTTTATTTCTGTTTCTTTTTTATATTATTTTTTCAGGTTTTACTTTTATTTTTTATGATAATGTAGTTTTTCTTTATATTCTAACTTAAACTTGTTTTTTGTTTTATTTTAGGATAATTTTATATTTAGTAATAAGTTTAGTTTATTTTGCCCATAAATATTATATTAAGTCTATTGCAAAAATATTTACTCCGTATTTTTTGTTTATTTTTTTGTATTGTTTAGAAGTTTTGAATTTTTTTTGTTTTAGTTTTTCAAAAAAAAAATTTAGGAATTTGTTGCATTTTCTATTTATTTTACAATTTTATATAACCATTCTGTTATTTTTCCCAAGTTGTTTATAGATCTATATTTAGTTTTGTTATTAATATTATCATTAGTATTATTATTGTGGTTATTATTATTATAAACTTTATTCGTATTGCACCTTTAATACACAGTGTTTTACAGAATAAAAAAGAAAACAACACATTTGAATAACAAATGAAATATATAAATATGAACATTTATTATCATTATTATTATTATTATTACTATCATTTATTAATCTTTGAGAATAATTAAATTAATAATGTATCATACTTTTTATCATGATTGTTGGAGTGATGTCATAGTGAGCTCAGACAGATGAACTTTATCAAACATGAGTGTGTGGCCAACAATAACACTCCTGACTGATGATAACACTCTGTGCACTCTGACATCATTACGCACCCTGTACACAGAGTGTGACTTCTGACATCTGACCTTTGACCCCGTGTCTCACTGCAGGCTTCGCTCAGAGGACCTTCATCCCGAATAATGAAGGGATGAAAGACACAATCAGTTGATTGATAATATTGATAAGAAATTGATTATTTCCTCAATAAACCTCCACACATCCTGTTATTACTTTGGCTTACTACTGCGAGTGCTACTGCTACTTCTACTCAAGATGCATATGTTGATGTGGAATAATATTAATATACAGTATGTGAGAGTTCAGATTGGGTGATAATTTAATAATTTAATTAATTAATTAATTAATGCAGTGTAGATGTGCTTCTACTGTATGTGTATGCACAGGTGATGGGGGTCAGGTCTCGTCAGTAGAGGGCGTCCATGTGTTTCTACTGTATGTGTGTACACAGGTGATGGGGGGGTCAGCTCTCGTTGGAGTGATGTCACAGTGAGCTCAGACAGATGAACTTTATCAAACATGAGTGTGTGGCCAACAATGACACTCCTGACTAATAATAACACTCTGTGACATCATTACGCACCCTGTACACAGAGTGTGATCTCTGACATCTGACCTTTGACCCCGTGTCTCCCTGCAGGCTTCGCTCAGAGGACCTTCATCCCGTACGCTAAGACGTTTGGAGACAGTTTTGTTCAGGGTCGAGTTCAGCGAGTCGACACCGACAGACAGACGGTCATCCTGGAGGAAGGGAGGGTGAGGACGGAGGGAGGGGGAAAACAGAGGGAGGAAGTGTGGTGTGTGTGGGTGTGTATATATATATATATATGTGTGTGTGGTGAAACATGTCAGAGTGAGACGTTGTTGGTTCTGTAGAAACATGTTAGAGTGAGACATCGTTTGTTGTGTAGAAACATGTCGGAGTGAGACATTGTTTGTTGTGTAGAAACATGTCAGAGTGAGACCTCCAGTCGTTGTTTTTGTAGTTAAATCTTTTACAGTGCATCAGATTTTAAACTGAAATGTATGTCCCTATCAAAAAACATATATTTATTTTATGTAAAGTTTTAATCTGAAAAGCAACTTGTTACTATATATAAATAAACATTTCCCTCTGAACTATAGTGGAGTAGAAGTATAAAGTAGCATAAATTGAAAATTTTCAACTAAAGTACCTTAAAATTATACTTAAGTGCAGTACTTGAGTAAATGTACTTTAGTCACATTCCACCATATTTGTATTAATCTCTCA
>CAKAKR010063445.1:12198-32167 GCA_916700685.1 Adelosebastes latens
GTCACATTCCACCATATTTGTATTAATCTCTCATTAAGTGCAACACATTTATTAATCAAGTGACAGTAATATCCTGTATAAACTACAGTCCAGTTTGTCCCCGTGTGCTGCAGGAGATCCAGTACTCCCACCTCATCCTGTGTACTGGGACTGATGGAGCGTTCCCCGGGAAGTTCAACACCGTGGCCTCGTATCAGACAGCTGTCCAGACGTATGAGGACTTCGTCAAGCAGGTACAATAACGAGACGAATACTGAGAGGCCTGCAGAGAGAAGAGCTCTTTCTTTACTGTGTCTGTCTGTCTGTCTGTCTGTGTGTTCAGGTCCAGGCTGCCGACTCGGTGTTGGTGGTCGGAGGAGGGTCGACTGGTGTGGAGATGGCTGCTGAGATCAAGACCGAGTTCCCAGACAAGAAGGTAACGACCGATCCTTTACTGCAGTAAAAATACTACTAATCTGAAAACTACTCCACTACAAGTAAAATTCAATACCTTACTGTAGCAAAAGTATTATCAGCTAAATGTAGTTAAAGTATTGATAGTGCAATGAAATATACTTAAATTAACAGTATGCTATTGTGCAGTAAAATATACTTAAAGGTAAAAGTATGCATTGTGCAGTAAAATATACTTAAAGTAAAAGTATGCATTGTGCAGTAAAATATACTTAAAGTAAAAGTATGCATTGTGCAGTAAAATATACTTAAAGTAAAAGTATGCATTGTGCAGTAAAATATACTTAAAGTAAAAGAATGCATTGTGCAGTAAAATATACTTTAAAGTAAAAGCATGAAATTGTGCAGTAAAATGTACTTAAAGTTCTTAAGGTAAAAGTTTGCATTGTACAGTCAGATATACTTAAAGTACTTAAGGTAAAGAACAGTACTTGAGTAAATGTACTTTCTCGCACTAGAACTACTACTCATGCTACATGGCTATGACCAGTACTGCTGCTGCTAAAACTACTTTTGCTACTACTAGTATGACATGTACTTCTATCATTTTTTTACTCATTGTACTTGTACTTTTACTGCTACTCCCGAGTCCAAGCTCTTGTACTTCCTGTGTATACTGTTTGTACTCTTGTAGAGGAGAGTTTTAAGGTGTGTTCTCGTGTTCAGGTGGTTCTGATCCACTCCAGAATTGCGCTGGCCGACCCTGAGCTACGGCCCAGCGTCAGACAGCAGGCGAAGGAGGTTCTGCTGGGGAAAGGAGTGGAGCTGCTGCTGGGTACGAAGACCTGATGTGGACCTGAAGACCAGGTGTGTGGTTCAGACCAGGTCCTGTCTGGGTTTCATAAACCTGCTGTGTGTGTGTGTGTTTCAGGTCAGAAGGTGTCCAACCTGTCGGAGCTGCAGCTGAATGTGACCCAGAAGAACACGGTGGTGACCACAGACAAAGGAACCAGTCTGACCACGGACCTGATCATCTGCTGCACCGGACTCAGGGTCAACTCTGCAGCCTACGCCTCCAGCTTCTGTGAGTACACACAGTACTAATACCACACTGTAGCAATACTCTGTTACAGTAAGAGTACTGATACCACACTGTAGAAATACTCTGTTAAAGTAAAAGTATGAATATCACACTTTAAAAATACTCTGTTACAGTAAAAGTACTAATACCACACTGTAAAAATACTCTGTGACAGTAAAAGTACTAATACCACACTGTAAAAATACTCTGTTACAGTAAAAGTACTAATACCACACAGTAAAAAATACTCTGTTACAGTAAAAGTACTAATACCACACAGTAAAAAATACTCTGTTACAGTAAAAGTCCTGCATTGAAAATGTTCCTCCAGTAAAAGTATGTCAGTATAATCAGTAAAATGTAGTTAAAGTATTAAACTGTGACTGTTGTACTATTATATATATTCTATCATTAGATTATTAACACGCATGTAGTAACGTTAAAGCAGGATCATATTTATAATAATCATATATTATTAATGTAGTGGAGTAGAAGAAGAAATTGGCATGAAAAGAAAATACTCAAGTAAAGTACAAGTACTTAAAATGTGTACTTCAGTACAGTACTTGAGTAAATGTATTCAAGTCTCATATTTGTCTGTGGAGCGCAGTTAACGTAGAGGTCAGTGTTTGTTTATTATTCTCCGTCCATCATTTTGGATCAGAGTGAGACCTCGCAACATGACGTCATCTGAGGATATCTATGATGTAATGTTTCCTGTAGCGCCACCATCTGGACACATGACATATCAACATCTTCTTTATCAGTCACATGATTATTGATTATTGGTTACTAAAGAGTCGGTTAATCGATCAGTTGATTGATCAGTGATCTGTTCCTGACAGCCGGCTGTCTGGCTGATAACGGAGCTCTGAAGGTCAACGATCACCTGCAGGTCGACGGCTTCTCCAACGTCTTCGCTGTGGGCGACTGCGCCGACGTCAAGGAGCCCAAGATGGCGTACCACGCCGGGCTGCACGCCGCCGTTGCCGTTAGCAACATCGTCAACAGTCTGAGCGGGAAGGAGCTGACCTCATATCACACAGGTACACACACGCACCTGTCTGTGTTGCTGGTTGCCTGTTTGTGTTTTAGTTGCCTGTCTGTGTTTATAGTTGCCTATCTATGATTTTAGTTGCCTGTCTGTGTTTATAGTTGCCTATCTATGATTTTAGTTGCCTGTCTGTGTTTTTAGTTGCCTCTATGATTTTAGTTGCCTATCTATGATTTTAGTTGCCTATCTATGATTTTAGTTGCCTTCTATGATTATAGTTGCCTGTCTGTGTTTTTAGTTGCCTATGATTTTAGTTGCCTATGATTTTAGTTGCCTGTTTGTCTTTAGTGGCCTATCTATGCTTTTAGTTTCCTATGATTTTAGTTGCATGTCTGTGTTTTTAGTTGCCTATGTTTGATTTTAGTTGCTTATCTATGATTTTAGTTGCCTGTTTGTCTTTAGTTGCCTATCTATGCTTTTAGTTGCAAATCTTTGATTTTAGTTGCCTATCTATGATTGTAGATTACTGTCTGTGTTTTTAGTTGCACACCTTTGATTTTAGTTGATGTTGCTGGTTGTGTTGCTGGTTGCCTGTCTGTGCTGCTGGTTGACTGTCATTGCTGCTGGTCGCCTGTCTGTGCTGCTGGTTGACTGACGTTGCTGCTGGTCGCCTGTCTGTGCTGCTGGTTGTGTTACTGGTTGCCTGTCTGCTGCTGGTTGACTGACGTTGCTGATGGTTGCCTGTGTGTGTTTTTGGTTGACTGACGTTGTTGCTGGTTGCTAGGTAACGTCACCATGTTGCTGGCGATGGGCCGTGACGACGGCGTTGGTCAGTATAACGGCTGGCAGTTGCCCCGTTGCCTCGTTACTCTGGGGAAGAGTAGAGATCTGTTGCTGTGGAAGAGCTGGAGGGAGATGCAGCAGCAGCAACCCTGAAACACACGCTCAGCTTTGTAGACTTGTGAGGACGTCACTGATTACATGAAGTCTGTGGCGTCGGCACACAGACTTGATAGCGACTTGATAGTTACTGTCATGATCTCAGATGTCTGCTGGTAAATATAAAATACTTAAATAAAACACGTGTTTCTTCTTTGCTGAATGTACGTTAAGCTGGTTTCTGGCGAGCATGGAGGTGATCCACGCCACGTTCCCGTCCAACTTTTGACCAAAATTATGAGAAAATGTGAATGAACGCTTGTTTATGTGATTATCAGGAGCTGTAAACATTTATACCTCAAAAGAAGATGAGGTCATTAAAGAGCGCCAGTCGCAGCTCAAACTGGAGGTCAATGTGAGATTAGAGTTAGTTTCATGTGTTAATGTGAGGAAGGTTTCATCAGATCTGTTTCTGTCTCTTCAGTGATGCTACATGTACGTCATCATTTGTTCACTGAACCTGTTTCCACTTCCACAAACTGTTACTCCTCAGCCGAGAGGGAAGACATTTTGTTAAATTTTCGGCGTTTCTACTCAGGAATTTTTATGTACAACATCTCTGAAATCACAAAAAATAACTTGGATAGTTGCCTATTTATGATTTGAGTTGTATATCTATGATTGAGACATTGTTGTTTACTTATTTTCAGACATTTTTTGGTCTATTTTTCGGTAATTTTCCCGACTTTCTTTGGAAATATTTCGTAACATATTTCGAATATTTACAGGACATTTGTCAGACATTACATTTTTGGCGAGGAAAAACTGTCATGGCCATTTTCATCGGGGTCCCTTGACCTCTGACCTCCAGATATGTGAATGAAAATGAGTCTCCCCTTTACAGACATGCCCACTTTATGATAATCACATGCAGTTTGACCGCTGTTGTTGCCTGTTGGGCTGCAGTTTGCCATGTTATGATTGGAGCATATTGTTTTATGCTAAATGCAGTACCTGTGAGGGTTTCTGGATAATATTTGTCATTGTTTTGTGTTGTTAATTGATTTCCAATAATAAATATATACATACATTTGCATAAAGCAGCATATTTGCCTAATTCCATGTTGATAAGAGTATTAAATACTTGCCAAATATCCCTTTAAGGTACATTTTGAACAAATAAATTATGATTGATCGCAATTAAATATTTCAATCGTTTGACAGCCCTAATTTTTCTACATTTATACTGTGGATTCTAGCTCTGAGTTGATGCAAAGTTACTAAAAATATATGAATTTAAGTTCTCAACAGCAGAATAAATGTGTTGTTATTTACTTGTGGACCAACAGAAGCCTCATCCTGGATATAAACATATATTATTGTATATTAAACATTTCCTGTTTGTGTTTAATCAAGTTGCAGCTTTTAAAGAATAAAACAAAGCACAAATTTATAAAACAGCTTCTTTATTATATTTTTCAAACAATAAATAAAACTATTTTAAACCCAAGATCTTCATGTGTTCTCATTCATATTGTAAAATAATAGAAAAGTGTGTTCATACAGAAAATCATCGTCGCCTGTCAGCTTTCATTCGACTCGTTAATCAAACAGCTTCTCCTGCTTTAAAATTCTGAATCTTTCACAATCGCACACTTTAAAAACAACATAATAATAATGTTTGTGAGGTCTTAACAGCTTTTAGTAAAACAAATCAAACTCTCTGGTGCAAAATATCAAACGTACAAAATCATAAATATTCAGCGTGCGATTTACATGATGTCAGTGATATTAATAAAGAAAAAACATTTAGTGTAACCGAAACAACACGAGTGTTGGGAGACTTTTCCAGCTGCCGATTGGCTGCCATCATACGTCAAATAAATACTAGTCAGTAAATCAATAAATACATGAGGTTGGAAAAAACCCTTAAAACAGATTCAAGTTTACATGTAAACCGTTTTAAAACTTCTCACGGTAGACAAACAAAGAAAACAGAATAAATTCAAGTGATCGTCGATTAATCGCAGTCTTCATGTGTTTTTAAGTCTCAGTTAACTGAATCTTTGTTGGTCGGACAGAACGAGACATTAACCGATCGATTCACTAATAAAACAGTCTCAAATTGCAGCCCTAAATCGGTCAATACGAGTCAAATCTCCTGAGGAAGCACCTCGCACACAAAACACATAAGGAGGCAGCGTGTAGCAACTTTTGAATTTGACAAAAGTAGAGGTTGGTTTTTAAACTCGGTGGAGTCTGTAAACATCAGTGAGGAGGTTTTTAAATCGGTGAAGAAACTACAGTACAGTACAGTAAAGAAAACTGGCTCAAACACCCGCTGAGATTTAAGTAAAGAGCCTAACAGACTGGAATGGAGGCGTGGTGAGGTGAAACCAGTTAAACCAGTCGGCGCAGGGTGGGAGTGGCTGGTTTCATCAGCCTGTTGGGAGCGACGAGGCGAGTGAGACGCTTCCAGACTGACGAGGAGGCTTTTCACTAAATAGTTTCTTCATCTGATGAAACACTTTATAGTCGGGATGATTAAATAAATTAACGCGCAGGTTTAAAAATGAATATTTTTATATGAACTAAAATCAGTCACTGAGACGCCGATTCATTTTCTGATAAACAAACTGACCAAATACATTTTTTATTTTTGTTTGTACGACTCTTCAACCTTTTTTTGTCCTTTAAACTTTCAGTTGAAACACGATAAAAATCTGAACCAAGAGAAGAAATCGTTATTTACACGTCCGTCATTTCTTAAATCATTTCGAAATAATCTTGTTTCCTGGAAATAACGATGTCATTTAAGGAAACGGTTGGTCTGAAACGCGATGAAACAAACGGTGTGCAGTCTGCAGATGTGATGAATCAAAACGCCGTGCAGTCTGCAGATGTGATGAAACAAACGCTGTGCAGTCTGCAGATGTGATGAAACAAACGCTGTGCAGATGTGATGAAACAAACGCTGTGCAGTCTGCAGATGTGATGAAACAAACGGCATGCAGATCTACAGCTTCCTGCTGATTCAGAGAATTTTCCATCCTGAAGATGTTCGATGGGAAAAACGCTGATTTCAGATTCTTCTCACATGAAAAAGATTAAAGTTTTTAAACGTTAGCAGCTTCAGTACGACTCAAGTCCAGTCGGTCAGATCTCCCACAATGCCCCTGGTCTCTACTCGGCCTTGCTGGTCTTGGCGTCGCCGTGGCGGCGCAGGTACGTCTGGTAGAAGAAGTTGGAGAAGAGCAGCAGGTAGCTGAGGTACATGAGGGCGGCCCAGATGATGTTGTCGAGGCGGGAGGGGCAGTCTCCGTGCTGCATCCAGCGGTACACCAGCCCGCTCACCGTCAGCCCCATCCCCATCTGCCCGATCTGAGCGCTGGTGATGAGCACGGCGAACGGCCGGGGCACGCGCAAGCCGGCGGCGCGCGCCGCGTAGTAGCTGTACATGAGCGCGTGCACGCCGTAGTTCATGGTCATGAACCAGCCGCCGCCGGCCACCATGTCTTTGTAGGAGTACCAGGAGTACAGCAGCACGGTGATGTGGTGGTACCAGTGCAGGAAGAGCAGCTTCTGCTTCCTCAGCACCACGAACGCTGTGTCGCCTAGGAAACACAAACCAATCAATTAATTCATCTGATATAAGGTTCTCCTCCGTTCCATCACAGTGCACCGACATCTTTGAGTTTTAGACATTATATTATATTTATAATCTGTCAGTCTGAGGACTGACCGAGCTCTGGAGCTTTGCTCAGGACGAAGGCGTAGGCCCAGAACTTGCTGACAGGTCCGTTGTAGAAGCTCTGGTTACAGATGGACTGTCTGAAGCCGCTGCTGCTCAGGATGTGAAACATGTAGGAACCGGTCCGGATCGCACCGATGATACTGGGAGACAAGAAGAAGAAGACAGACAAGAATATTAAATCATGGTTAAAAGAGAAACCCCTAATACCCCTGAAGATACAGCTGGATCAATTTTTGCCTCGGTCAAGGACGTTATGTTTTCAGTTCAGCCCCAGACAGATCTCCATGGGTTAATTTTTGTTTGTAAGATGGTGTCGGATCTTAAGGTTCAGCTCTCCATCATCCTCAGAGGACAGCGACCGGTAAAGCAACATTTCGACACACAGAACAAACACACCTGAGCTGTAATTATCTTCAGGTGGAATGACTGACAGCTTGTTACCACAAAGACGGCATGTATTTTTAGTCTCCATGGCATTGAATCAACACACCACAGCTACTACCAGTTTGGTTTCCTCCCACAGCATCTTATGATTACTGATGGCTGCAAGAAGATTTATGCCAAAAATACAATCAACAACTGACTTTACATGTAATTTCTAAGTAACAACTAGCCGACTTACAAATAGTGCAAAATAAAGGAGATACGAGGGAAGTCACGATCAAGTTATTTTGGCCCTGAACCTATCCCCATCTATGCATCTGACACACTACAGAAACATTTCTAATTCATCACATACTTTAAAATAAAGTTTTGAGAGTCTGAATAATCACTTCTACTTTAAAATAAAGTTTTGAGAGTTTGAATTAAACTTGAGCCAACACCAGTTGATAATGATGTCACAAACGGAGAGCGTGTTAAAGGTGTGTTACCTGAAGAGAGCGAGACTGAGCGACCAGAGGACGAGCGGTCGCCGCAGGTTCATTTTGGGTCGAGGCTTCATGAAGTGCCGACCTGCGAACACCAGGGCGGCGTACAGAGCGCTGAACACAAACGACTTACTCCTGCAGGAGGAAACAAACACTCAAAGGTCAATATCAAAATGTTAACGTGAAAAAAAACACATGATAGACACACTCAGGTCAGGTGCTCAAGACTTTAACGTACGGTTATTAATAAACATCACCAAACACAACAAGCTAATCTCAAACAGAACTTTAGCTAACTAACGTTTAATGTTAGCATTAAGTTGGATCACTTTTCCCCCCCCCACATATTGCCAATATTAAAATGCAAAAAAAAAGAATTTTAAAAGACTAATGTTAAAATGTTAATATAAAATGTTAAATCACCAATATTAAAATGCTAATGTTACAAAAGGTTTAAATGTTGATGTTAAAATACTAATATTAACTTGCTAATGTGAAAATACTTGTTAAAATGTTGACATCAAATCGCTGACGTTTAAAGGCCAATGTTAAAATGTTGATTCACAAATCTAATTAAAAGGCTAACTTTAAAATACTATTAAAATATTGATGTTAAAATGCTAATATTATAATGTTAATGTTAAAATACTAATATTAAAATGTTAATGTTAAAATACTAATATTAAAATACTAATGTTAAAAGGTTGACATTAAAAATATATTTTGTTTTTTTCTTACATTTCAGAGACCAAACGATCAAATTGAGAAAGAAAATAAATCAGATTGTACTTTAACTTAATGTATATTTCATTTTAAAATATTAAAATGCTAATGTTAAAAAGGTTTAAATGCTAAGTTTAAAATACTAATATTTAAATGTTAACGTTAAAATAACCTACTAATATTAATATGTTGATGTTAAAATGTTGCTATTAAAATACTATTAATGTTGATGTTAAAATACCAATATTAACATTAGACATCAGACCCAAGTGATTAAATTGAGAAAGAAAATAAGTCAGATTGTACTTTAACTTAATTTATATTTAATTTTAAATACATTAATTTAACGTGAAGAAACTGACTCATATTATTTTTTTTTACAGCCGAGTTTCTGTTCTAGATATAAATTAATTTTAGTTTAAAGTCTCTATTCATGCTGTTACCGTCATGTTTTCATAGACACTTTCACTCACAGTCACACCTCTTAACAAAAACAAACTACATTTTTCAGCAGGTGTACCTGACAGAGACATTCACCTGAGGCGTCACCTGCTTTACCTGTTCTGACTGTTGACTCACCATCAGATGGTAAATCTCATTTTCACACTGATTTCTGTTCATGTGATTTCAACACATTTGCTTTAGTATAATTAAACAATTATATCAGTATAATCATGATTGTTTTTATTATTAAACACTTCTGTGAGTTGGTTTTATAACACGATCTGAAATTAAAAAAAGACATTATAATAAATTTATAAAAATACATTGTCACTATATGAACTCATGAGGAGTTTAAGAGTTATTTTCCAGTTTATTTGTGAGTTTCTGGTACATATTTGATATTTCATCACCTATACCATCACTGACTGACTGGAATAACCTGATCTAAATTAACTTCAGCAGCATACCACAAATACATAAGTGTGACTTAACTGTGACTCACCTGTAGTACACCTGTACCATTCACTGACCAGACTTGCATAACGCTCTGGCAGTGTTCTCAGATTCCTCTGAGAACACGCCTCACCAAATCCCATTCACAACAAACTAGATTATAAATTATCTACCTTATCTGTAAATTACGCACGCTTAAAAGACACGATAAGATTTCTTTTCTACATAAGTAATATTAGCTAAACCATTCGGCATACAAAAAATACAAAAAAACAGACACTTTATCCCACAAAAAACACATATTTAACTCGATCCTCGCTTTATCCGCCGCTTCGCTTCACGCCGTCTGATCGCTAGCACTGGAGCATTTTTTAGTATCGATCAAACCGGTTACGGTGTTGTGTGTTTGAATTGGCTGCTATTTGGTGAACTGGGTGTGTGCCGAATTACAGACTGGAACCAAATCATCCCGAAACAGCCTTCATTAACATTTTAAACAGTGGACACTTTTAACGATAGTAAGGTCACTTAAAATGTGGTGTTTTTTTAATGGAATCCGGAGCGTTGCTTCTCAATTTTGCAGAAACCACAGTTTATCGTGATGTTTCTACTATTTCTGACTGTTTTGAGTGGATTTAAACCCTCAGTAGAAGGAGTTGAGTGAGATAAGAATGTTAAATTGAAATTTTATAGTGAAATATAAAGATTAATTTAGCTTACCAGTTAGCTTGCATCCACTCTATCGCTCCTCTCTCGTCAAACCGACGCTCGAAGCTGTACTCAGACAGAGGCAGGTAGAAGTCGGTCTCATTCATCCCCAACATGATTATTATTATTATCACTTTATATTTAATTAAACATATAAACTCAGTGTTTCCTCTCTCTGTCTGTCTGTCCTCCTGCGGTATGTCCTCTCACCTGTCTCACCGTCCTACTTAAAGCCTATTAGCAGGGGGCGTGGCTTCAAGGACACACCTTTCTATTGTTTTCATCAAGACTGTCTCTACTACTATTACTGATATAAGGAAGACAAATAGTGACGTAAAAATAAGTCTGAATGAATAAAATAGTACCCAGACAGGTGATTATTAATATAAATATTATTATAACTGGAACACAGTGGTGGAATGTAACTAATACTGAATACAGTACTTGAGTATTTCCATGTTATGTAACTGTATACTTCGTTTAATGTGATTTTTAACAATACTGTGTGATATATTCAGTGACATATTATGTACACGAAAAACACAAGAAAAACAAAACGGAACATAGTGATAATAAAAAAAGAGCCACATACAATAATAATATTTAATATAAATACATAAATAAAGAGACAAGAAAAATAGAACAGAACATAGTGATAATAAAAAAGAACCACATACAATAATAATATTTAAAATAAATAAATAAATAAAAAGACAAGAAAAACAGAACGGAACATAGTGATAATAATAAAAGAGCCACATACAATATTAATATTTAAAAAAACAACAAATAAATAAATAAAAAGACAAGAAAAATAGAACAGAACATAGTGATAATAAAAAAGAACCACATACAATAATAATATTTAAAATAAATAAAAAGACAAGAAAAACAAAACGGAACATATTGATAATAAAAAAGAGCCACATACTATAATAATATATATTTTTTTAAATAAATAAAAAGACTAGAAAAACAGAATGGAACATGGTGATAATAAAAACAGAACCACATACAATAATAATATTTAAGAAAACAACAACAAATAAATAAAAATACTAGAAAAACAGAACGAAACATAGTGATAATAAAAAAAGAACCACATACTATAATAATATTTTAAAAAGCAAATAAATAAATAAAAAGACAAGATAAAAACAAATAGTAGGCTAGCAGATATGTATTTGTAAAAATAAAATTTAAAAAACTTGCAGGGCAGAGAGAACTGTATTAAGCTAGCATCGATCAATCTGATGTTTTCCATTTTATGGAACAGCTGGTTATTCTTTTTAATATTAAGTTAAGAAGGGGATTAAATACTTTATTAAAAGTCTTTGTGGAGCCCCCCTAATGCATATTTTATTTTCTCTAACTTAGGAAAGTACAGTTCCTTTATGTGTTGAGAAAATCCTCCTCGTCCTTCTGAAGCTAAATAAACTCTTTAAAAAGCCTCTTTTATCAGCTGGAAAATGCGTCGTCACAAAGCTGAAAACAGGCTGTTTTTCTGAGACCTCTCTGACCTAAATCAGTGTGTTTACTTCATCAGAGAACAAAATAAAGTGATAAAACTGAGTCTGATCTCAGAAACAGTTTGTTCCACATCTGTTGTAAACATTTAGTACAGAATTAATCTGACAGATAAATAAATCACTCGACACGAGGAGAGGAAGATAACCAGTGGAGGAGGAAGTATTCAGATCCTCTACTGCAGTCAAAGTACTGATACCACACTGTAGATATACTCTCTTACAGTAAAAGTCCTGCATTGAAAATGTTCCTTCAGTAAAATGTCTGTGACTGTTGTACTATTACATATTCTATCATCAGATTCTTGTTATTATTATAATTCATGCATTAATGTAAAAACAGGATTTTGCTGTTGTAGTTGGTTGAGCTGGAGCTCATTTTAAACTATTAACATTAATCTGCCTATTATTCTCTCCATTAATCGATTGATTGTTTGGTTTGTAACTAACAGTCCAAACCTCAACATTATAAATAATAAATTAAACATGTGGAAATATATCCCAAAAAATAATAAAAATAAATTATACGTAAAAAAAAAAAAAAAAAAAAAAAAGTGAAAAATTTCCAAATAAATATCAGAAAATTAGCAAAATGCACGAATTTTTTTTAAAACATGTAATATAATTTAGTATTATTAAAAGGAAAAACAGCACATTTTCACATTTTAGAAGCTGGAACCATCACATTGTTTTACAGGAAAAATGACTTGAACCATCAAAATAGTTCAGTATTAATTTTCTGGCAATCGATTAATTGATTAATGGATTAATTGATTAATGGTGTAATTGATTAATCGACTAATGGTTTCAACTGTACTTGTATAAACTGTTGGGGAGTTTAATTTATAACTAAACATCAGATTTTTATAAACTCTTCATATGTTTTTTTTGTAAAAATATTCATTAGTGAAGTAACTAAAGCTGTCAGATAAATGTAGTGAAGTAGAAGTAGAAAGTAGTCCAAGTAAAGTACAAGTAAATGTACTTCCCACCCAGTTATATCCCACCACTGAGAGTAAAACCTTGTTTCCTCGTCCGGGTGGAGCTCAGTGTCTCCTGAAGAGAAACTCAAGATGAATGACGCCCAATTTCAGTTTGTATTCGTACTGATAACAATCTGAGTCTGTTTCCTCCATTTTACAGGTTCTGCTCCCTCGTCAAAGGTTTTGTATTCAAGCAGCGGTGGAAGAAGTACTCAGATGTGTTACTGCAGTAAAAGTACTAATACCACAGTGTAGAAATACT
The DNA here is from genome assembly GCA_916700685.1 of Adelosebastes latens. NCBI lineage: Eukaryota > Metazoa > Chordata > Actinopteri > Perciformes > Sebastidae > Adelosebastes > Adelosebastes latens. The sequence goes on from CAKAKR010063445.1 coordinate 25,268, forward strand.
CTGTTACAAGTAAAAGTCATGCACTGAAAATGTTACTTCACTAAAAGTTATTGATGCATTAATGTGTTCATCACAGTAAATAAATAAGGGAAATAATACAAAGAAAAATAAATAAAGAAACAAATTAAAACAGAAATATCATTTATGTCACATTCTATGAATTAATTAATGGCTACATTTATTTTTAATATCATTTTTGCTACATTTATTTATTTATTTGTATTTATTTATTTATTGAGTCATTTATGTATTCATTCATTTATTTTTTATTTTTGCAGGTTCCGTCCTCCATATAGAAGTAGAAAGCAGCAGAACATGGAAATACTCAAGTAAGTCTCATATTGTTTCATTTTAGACTTCAGATGTTTATGTTGCTGTCACCTGCTGGAGGTAAACTGAAACTACATCTACGTCTTTTTCACATCATAAAAATAAATAATATCTTAATATCTTACATTTTAATATTGAGGCATTTAATTTATTAATGTATGAATGAATGAATTAATTGAATTAATTTCCAAGTTTGAATGAAGGTCAATTACAAAATAATTGTTTCCACTTTTCTAGCAATCCGAAAAGAAAATATATGATGGAATACCAAAAAAAAATAAAATAAATACAAATATTTTCAGAAAGAAATTGTATTATTATGAGATAGAGCTGTAACTTTACAAGAAAAAGTCGCAATATATCATAACATTTTTAATGAAGTGCTTTAACTGCAGTAAAGGATCCGAATACTATTATTATTATTATTACTATTATAATTATAATTATAATTATTATTATTTTATTATTATTATATTATTATTATTATTATTATTATTATTATTATTATTATTATTATTATTATATTATTTGTATATTATTATTATTATTATTACTACTATTATTACTACTATTATTATATTATTCGTATTATTATTACTTCTATTATTATTATTATTGTTAATTCTTATTCTTATTCTTATTCTTCTTATATTATTATTATTACTACTACTACTATTATTATTATTATTATTATTACTAATATTATTATTACATTATTATTATTATTACTACAACTATTATTATTATTATTATTATTATTATTATTATTATTATTATTATTGTTACTATTATTATTATGACTATTATTATTGTTATTATTATTAGTGGTAGTAGTAGTAGTAGTATTTCTTTTTCTTTATTATTGTTTTTTTGTTTTTTTTTATTCTGGGCGGTCCGGTTCTGACGTATATTCACGTCGTCGTTACGTCACCTCAACGATGCGGAAGTTGAAGTCACCGTGGAGAACGTAAACTAATGACCAGCAGCCTCTTTAACAAACACAGAAAGAAGAAGAAACTGAAGCACCTGAAACACTGAAACCACAGCGGTCGGTTCACCTCCAGCTGCACTTTACCGACACCGTTATTACCGTTAAATGGACCCACCGGCACCGGGAGAATCAGAGTCCACGTCGGTGCCGTTCTGGTGCTGGACGGGTCGCTAGAAAGCTGCTCCATCACACTATCTTCTAAAGGTGAGTACCAAACTCCTTTGAAAAAAAACTCATTTTAAAACTTTTTTTGATATTAGCTAAATTATACAAATGTTTCAATATAACTGAATATTTTCCCTACTTGTTAGCATCTCCTCGTTAATTCGGCATACATATTATATCAGCAAACAGCAGCTTCTTTTAGTAAAACGTGTAAAACGTCCACTTTTACAACCCTTCGTGTGTTTCTAAATTACTGTCCAGCCTGCTGAGAGGTGGCGAGCAGCAACGCCAGCCTCTTGGAAAAAGTCGATATTTCAGCAAAAGGCAGTGCTAGTTGGCCGATTATATACACGCCGAATTGTAAAGTATTGCTTTATAATTTATAAAAAGCTTTAAGTTACTTATTTGATTGTTTTAAATGTGGAGAATGACCAAGAGGAGCGTTAAAGTGACACATTTTTGAAAGGAGTTCAGGCGTGCGTGCTGTTCCCGGAGAGCAGCAGGGTGTCGGAGCTCGTAAAAGCGACAGAAACGGGTCTTTATTGTCAAACATACCCGCCTCCCTGTTCTTATATAAAGTGTTTTATGTTTGCGTGTTTGTTTTATGGATCAAACTGCAAAGATAATTAATGAAAACGGTCTGAACTGAACCGAGTCCTCTGTGTTCATCAGTCAGGATCAGGATCAGGATCAGGGATGTGGAAGGTCGAGCAACCTTTGAAATGACATGACTCGCTGCTGATTGTTAGAAATAGAAAACAAATACATATTTTACTCACAATATATATATGTATATATATATCACATATTTTTCATACATTTTCATTTCACTAATTTTTCTTTACTAAATATATGTGTATATTTTTTTTTACAAATTTCTTCACATGTATTTATTGTTTTATTTAAAAAAAAAAATTCACAGAAATATTATATATAAAATATGTGAAACATATTAGTGAACAGTGTCCAAAATATCCGGAAAATGTCTAAAAATTATTTGTAAAATATGTGAAAAATATTAGTGAACCGAGTCCTCTGTGTTCATCAGTCAGGATCAGGATCAGGGATGTGGAAGGTCGAGCAACCTTTAAAATGACATGACTCGCTGGGGATTGTTGGAAATAAGCATTTAGAAATAGAAAAAAAATACATAGATTAATGCACTTTGATTATAAGTGCTTGTATTTGTGTATTTCGTGCTATGATAAGCGGTAATGTGTATCAGTTGGTCTTTAAAATATCAAAAAATAATACCAGGGTAAAGTGATGTCCTCTGATTGCTATTTTCTTTTAATGTATTGCCATTATCTTTATTTGATTGGCAACAATTTTGACGATCAATTATACTGTATATTTAAATAATTTATCAGGCAAAATGTTTTTAATTTAATATCTTTAGTCAGAGTCAGGATAAATGGTGATGAAGGAACATGTTACCCAGTGACACAGTGAGGCTCATTGATGTGATTTGACATATTTTATTCATAATTGTCTGACATTTATATATATATTTTTCATACATTTTCACTTTTTCTTTAATTTTATTATTAATTTTATTTTTTTTACAAATTTCTTCACATATTTTATTGTTTTATTTATTTATTTATTTTAAATTTCACGTATTTTTTTCACTTTTTTTGACAAATATTTACCTGTGAAAAATATAAATATTTTATATAAAATATGTGAAAAATATTAGTGAACGGTGTCAAAAAATATCCGGAAAATGTCTGAAAATTGTTAGTAAAATATGTGAAACCACATCAACGAGCCTCACTGTGTCACTGGGTAACATGTTACTTCATCACCATTTATTCTGACTCTTACTAAAGATATTAAATTAAAAATAATATAAAACATCTGAGAAGCTGGAACCAGAGAGTGGTTGTAGTTTTTTGCCTGATAAATTACTTAAATGTACAGTGATTTGAGCATATTTTTTATGCTAAATGCAGTACCTGTTAGGTTTTCTGGACAATATTTGTCATTGTTTTGTGTTGATAATTGATTTCTAATAATACATACAGTATATACATACATTTGCATAAAGCAGCATATTTGCCCACTCCCATGTTGATAAAAGTATTAAATACTTGACAAATCTCCCTTTAATTTTGAACAGACAAAAAATGTATGATTAATTTGCGAGCCCTACTGTAAATACATACTGAAACTCTCCTTTATATCATGATTTATGACAAACATTGTTTAATAAAGTTAATGTTCCAGATTTAGATTTGATTAGAAGTGAGGATGGAGCTTTAATTGAAGCCTTTTTGAATAAATTTGATGAATATTTCGGTTGCAAATAACGATTATTTTCATTCATTATTTTCTAGATTAATTGATTAACCGTTTGGTCTATAAAATGTCAGAAAAAACAGATATTAAAAGATACAAAAATGTCTATCATATGTATTTTTCGATATCGTTTCTATCGCGATATAGGCTTGGCCTGTATTTATTTATTTTTCCTCTATAATGTCACTTAAAACGTTTATGTTCATTTTACACTTAAATTCTTAAAATGAAAAAATACTCTATTTATTTATTTATTTATTGAATTACCAGGAAACATGCTACATATATCATGATATATATTGTTATTGATATATGTCATTACCTATATCATGATAGAAGAGTTTGATTAAATCACCCAGCTCTACTTTGAATGTCTTGTTCTGTCAGATATTCAGTTTAATATGATATAAAACAGAGAAAAGCAGCAAATCTCCATTATTAAGAAGCAGAAAACATAATTTTCTTACATTTTGGGATGAATAATTACTTTAACAACTAATTGATTATCAAAATAGTTGGCGATCGACGAATCGTTGCAGCTCTAATGATTATATTTCTAAAGCATGCAACAGTTAAACTATGATAGATATAATCCTCATTTATTTATTTATGATCTGAGTCAGATATACAATGTTTGAACTGACGTGGTGCATAAATTATGTTTTGTTTGTGTGTTTATTCATTTATTTCCATTGTTTGAGATTATGTGTTTGCTGGCTTTTTTTTATTCGTTATTTATTTATTTTATTTTGTTTCATTTATTAATACATTTTTTGCTTTTGGTTATTTACATTATTTAATTTTTTTATTTTTATTTACTCATTTTGTTAAATCTTATTGCTTAATTTTGAACCATCTTTCCCTGTGTAAATATGTTATTTTATCTAGGCAGTGGGTGGGAGAAAAGTGAAAATGCTCTGTGTTAAATATCAGTGAATAATATTATTTTTCTTAAATAAAAATCTTATATATATATATAAAAAAAAAGGTCCATGAAGGATGTAATTAAATCTATTCATTCACTCATTGGGACCCGTTGATGTATTGACTGTAATAATAAGAGCAGAAGAAGAAGTGTAATGACGTCGTAGAGGTTGTGTTGCTTTAAGTCAATCTGATCTTCTTCTTCTCTCCTCTCAGACTTCCTGTCGTCAGCCGTCGGCCTGCGTGACTCCGCCTCCTGTCACTGAGGTACTGCAACACACACACACACACACACACACACACACACACACACACACACACACACACACACACACACACACCTTCAGCTTGCAGACTGATTGATTTGTTTGTTGTACAGCTGTAAATATCCTGGACTCAACCCTGTATTTAGTATCTTAAAGGACCACGCAGACTGCTGGTCGTTTTATTCTGCATCATAAAATGAAAGTAGAAATTATCCGTTTCTGGTCTCTTACTATGTTTAACAATAAACACAGTGAGAGAAAAGAAATTCAAGAATAATAAATAGAAAATATAAACATTTATAATAAATACAAATAGGGCTGTCAATCAATTAAAATATCTAATCACGATTAATCAGAAATTTTTTATCTGTTCAAAATGTACCTTAAAGGGAGATTTGTCAAGTATTTAATACTCTTATCAACATGGGAGTGGACAAATATGCTGCTTTATGCAAATGTGTGTATATATGTATTATTAGAAATCAATTAACAACACAAAACAATGACAGATATTGTCCAGAAACCCTCACAGGTACTGCATTTAGCATAAAACAATATGCTCAAATCATAACATGGCAAACTGCAGCCCAACAGGCAACAACAGCTGTCAGTGTGTCAGTGTGCTGACTTGACTATGACTTGCCCCCAAACTGCATGTGATTATCATAAAGTGGGCATGTCTGTAAAGGGGAGACTCGTGGGTACCCATAGAACCCATTTACATTCACACATCTGGAGGTCAGAGGTCAAGGGACCCCTCTGAAAATGGCCATGACAGTTTTTCCTCGCCAAAATTTAGTGTAGGTTTGGAGCGTTATTTAGCCTCCTTCATGTCAAGCTAGTATGACATGGTGGGTACCGATGGATTCATCAGGTTTTTTCTAGTTTCATATGATACCAGTATCTTCACTCTAGCTTTTAGCTTACGAATTTGCATTAACGCGTTACTATAGCGTTAATTTTGACAGCCCTTTTGTGAATTCAACCCTCAGTATATTTTTTTACAAATATTTTAGGTATATTTACAGCTTTATTCAGACAGTAGAGAGAGAATTGTGAATGAGGGGATAGAAAAAAGAATTGATATGAAACAAAGGTTTGCGGTTGGACTCGAACTCGGTCGGATTTTTGGCTTGTCGGTATCGAAAAGTTACAGAAATTGAAAAGAAGGTTTCAGATGATCCGACAAGAAGCACTTTGACTGAAGCAGACTGTGACCAGCAGGAGTTACAGTCAGTAACGGCACAAAATGGGTGTTTTCAACATTTTCCTGAGACCTGTCTTGTATTTTATAAACCTGGAACTGGATCTAAAATGGAGCCGGCTATCAACCCAACCCTCGGACATCCATGGATGAAAAACCCGAGGACTCACAGTGTCGCCAATATCCTCATTAGTGTGATTATTTTTAATCAATCAAAGAAACAAATGCACCGAACTCATCAAGAGAAACATCCGCAACCGAGAAGCACAAGTTCAAGAAGCTACACTGAAACTGGTGAGAACTCACATTTAGTTTACTATCAGCAGACACCTGAACTCACTACAGACACTCTACTGTCCTGCTGTTATTACAGACACCTGAACTAACCACAGACACTCTACTGTCCTGCTGTTATTACAGACTCCTGAACTAAACACGGACACTCGACTGTCCCGCTGTTATTACAGACACCTGAACTAACCACAGACACTCTATTGTCCTGCTGTTATTACAGACATGTTAACTAGCCACAGACAGACAGATGTGACCTACAGCTGTACTATAGTGCATTGTGACATCACTGTTGGGGGGGGCGTTGTCAAATGAGCGTTTATTGTTTAATCAGCCTGTATCTCTACTGTAATCCTGCATATTGTCCTGTAAAGCAGCGCCCCCTGATACCGGACAGGTCTGACCGGGTCAGCTGATCCTCTGACACC
>CAKAKR010063445.1:32187-44187 GCA_916700685.1 Adelosebastes latens
CACACACACACACACACACACTAATAAGCTGTACCATCTGTCAGAGCTGCTCATCATTGGCCAAAGGAAGAAATGCGGAGGATGGGATTGGCTGGCAGGCTGCCTCGAAGAAGGGGCGGGGACGTCAGCTGATTGATGGGTATCGGAAGTGGAGGAGGAGGAGGAGGAAGAGGAGGGTTGAGGAGGAGGAAGAGGAGGAGTCGGAGGTGGAGAAGCTGAGTCGAGTCTGTAAATCCACGATGAGCCGGCTCTGCTGCAGACAACAAGTGTTCAGAGAGAGAGAGAGAGGAGGAGGGCGAGGGAGGATAAAACGAGGTTATAACAGAGAGTGACGGGACGAGAGAGTGGAAGGAAGAAAGAGGTTACCACGGCAACTCAGGGGACGGTTGCTGCAGCAGCATCGGTGGCGGCGGCGAGGACACCAGGACACCCAGGTAAGGTTACAGCTGCTGTGTGAGTGTGTGTTGGCACATGTGTCTGCATACGTGTGGTTTTATAAATGTGTGTGTGTGTGTGTGTGTGTGTGTGTGTGTGTGTGTTGGTGGATTGAGCAGTGCATGCTGGGAGGGGGGAGGAGGCGGAGGAGGGAGGGGGAGGAGGAATCCTATTAGCAGAGTCCAGGAAAAGTAGGGCTAACTGTGTGCTTATCACACACACACACACACACCTGCAGAGTGACAGCATTTCAGGAACGTTTTTCAGCTTTCGTCGTCATATTTTCTGAGGATCTAAATAAAGTTTTGTTTGACAGGTGAATCAGCTGATCTGAAGTCAGTGTGAAGGCTGACTTCAGGTGTGTGTCTCCAGTTATAATAGTTTAGTTACGTGGCTGTGAACTGAGTGCAGAGTTCAACGTCAGATAAAAGTCATGACGTCCACATCTTTCACGCTTCACACTTTAAAAAATCAGGGCAGTTTATTCATTACCAACTTGGTTCCCAACCTTTTCCCTATCATTGAGTAAACTGACTTATGTTATGGATATTTCATATTATATTCAACGCATAACAATAACAGAACAGAACAACTGATAAACTGTACAATTAATCCAAATAGTGAACACAATAACTAGTTTAGTTTGTGTAAAACGAGTGATTTGGATGAATTTGGAGCAGATTATTTCCTGTGAATGTTGCATCAGAGATGAGTTTTCCTGTTTTTTTTAGGAACCTTTATTACAATTCTCTGTGTAATGTATTTTATTTTTTTATTTTTAACAATCATTCATACGTAATTTTTGACAAATTGACGCTTGGCCATTGTTCTATCAGCTCTTTAGTTGTTTTTAACTGCATACTTTTCTAATGCAGGACGAGGCTGTGGAAGTCTCTGAGAATATAAGTTGTGTTCAGGTCAACACCGTGTCCTGAACCTGTTTATATCTTAATTAATAATCTAAACATTCATTTATGGAGAACGGAACCTGCCAAAATAAAAAAATAAATGCATAAAGCAATAGGGGTGTAAGAAAATATTGAATATCACGATATTGTGTTTTGTGATGCTGTATCGATTTTTGATTAATAGTTTACATGGGAAGATTAACTCAGTCAATACAACATCATTTCATTTGCAAATGAAATTATGTTGGAAGGTACAGAGACTGTGATAAATGCAGATACAGATCCCACTGTTCTGATTGCATAAAAAAAGTACAATTTTTACTCAGATTCAATGCATATGGTGGTGTGTTCTTTACACTATGACCGTTTTCTTGAAATTAGATTTTAAAAATCGCAATATATCGTCTTGCTTACAGTATCACAATACAGTATATCACAATATATTGAATCATAACCCCTGTATCATTATACGTATCGTATTGCCAAATTCTTGCCAATACACAGCCCTATAAAGCAATGTAAAAAGAAATGTATAAAGAAAAGAATACGGAAATAAATAAGTCTCGGGAAATAAATAAGGGGTGATATGCAAAGAGAAAATCCTGCAGAAATAAATAAATAAATACATAAATAAATACATACATATAATAAATAAATAATACATGCATAAGTAAATAAAAAATAAAAAGAAATGCAAAAATAAATAATACATTTTAGAATTAATAAAAGTAAATGCATAAATGAATAAAAGTGAAAATTAAACAGAAGAGTAAATAAAAAAGGGAATTAATACAAAGGTAAATAAAAAAAAAGCAAATTAAAACAGAAATATCAATTTATGTCACATTTTATCAGTTAATTAATGACTACATTTATTTTTAAATATTATTTTTGCTATATTTAATGACATTTATTTATTTATCGAGGCATTTATTTTTTATTTTGGCAGGTTCCGTCTGAATGAAATGCTGAGATATAGGCCAACTGTATATTTTTTAAAAAGTTGTCTTACAGCCCTTAAAATCAAGAAGGCCTGGCGACCCCCTGTGAAGCTTTGGAACCACTGGATTAGAAGTTATTTATCGAGCACAGACTCCAGCCACAGTTTCTCCAACCATTTGCAAAGACACAGCAGAGAGCTGTTGGACTACAAACCATTTAAATAGTCAGCGTATAGACAGCGTTTATTGAATTTAGCCGCTTTGCTGCTCAGACATCAGTCATCATCGTCACGGTAACGTCGACTTTAATCTGATGACCTTTAAAATGGAGCAGGATATCATCTCGTGAGCCTTGTTCAGGTTTCACTTTAAAACTAAATTAGTATAACTGAAATAATGAGGTCAAAGTGGCTGAATGTTTTGTGAAGTTCCCGCTCGCTGTGAAATTGAACCCTCAACCAGTTACTGTATAATCATTCTTCTTTAAGCCTCAAAAGAAAAGATGGAGCAGAGACCTCCACCAAGGTCTATAAGTGAAAGATGTTGCGTGTATCCGCTAGGGGTGGGAAAAAAATCAATTCACCTATGTATTAAAATAGATTTGTTTAATGCCAGAATCGATATATTTGCTTCATTTGAGTCTATGTGGAGGTAGAAGGAAGTTACCGCTTTTATTGTTGTAGTCTCAGTAACGTGACGTCATTTTCGTTCCGTATCTGTCATCCAAAACAAACCTCAGCGAGCAGAAACGAGATAGTAGAAAACGGTTGAGGGTCAGCGTGGATACGACCTGCACCCTCACATATTAAATCCAAAGTGGTAAACCCTACACATCCAGTAAAGGATGTAAACACTTTGGGTTTCACACATTGCAGGAAAAGCAGAGCTAGACATCACGGCTAAAGCTGCATGCTAACTCTGTCACGGACAAGAAACGTTATCGTATCGCGGTAACGTGCGGTCAAGCCGGCCGTCACTCTCATCTCCGTGGTCAGATCAGCCAACGCTACGACTGTAGAGCACCCATATACTGACATTTATGTTAAATGCATTCAAACGGCCCCGATGGAGCTGACCATGGATGTATAAAAAGAACGGAGCTGATGGGAGAGCTAGCGACGGACTTTGAGAAGTTAGCTGAAGTATACATGTGGGACTACGTCCGGTTTTCAAAATAAGGTGTTAACGAAGGGAACTGTATATACAAAATACATATATGGAAATAAGATTGATTGGATTTTATTCACCAGAAGTATAAAACATTACATGTCCCTTATAAATTAAAAAGAAAATACCACTAATTTGTGAGGGAAATGTCTTTATTCTTTGATTTTTGGGTTGCTGGAAAATATTCAATAAATAATTCCTGACTGATACTTTTTACTTCAGGACATCTCTGACTACATACATGCTGAAAATCAAACATTTTTACTGTATTAATTTAGATATTTTCCAAAGTAGAAGTCCCTAGAAGTGTATGATTCAACTTTTTCCCATAGTCTAGTGTTAAGTAAGTTGAAAAAATCACAATAAATTGTAATATTGAATCGCAATACATATTGAATCGGCACCCAAGTATCGTGATAGTATCGAATCGGGAGATAGGTGAATTGTCCCAGCCCTAATATCCGCCCCGTGATCAGGAACGTCTCCTGAATGAACTGGCTTCTTCCTTGGCCCATTCTACATCCTTCCACCAAGTTTCATAAAAATCAAGCCAGTAGTTTTTAATCCTGTTGACAAACCAAACTGAAAACATGACCTCCCTGACCTCAAGGTAATGATGGACATGTGCAGATAAAAGTGGAGTTTCTGGCTCAGTTAATTATATATATTATATAATTAATTAAATTATATTCTAATTTCCTGGTTCAAGACTGTTTTGATTGGCTGACAGCAAACACTCCAGTGCTCGGTCTATATGCCACCAACTCCCCTTCCATGACCGTGACCCCGTACTGTGACGGTTCGGCAGGAATAAACAAACCGTCGCAGCGTCCAGGTGCCTCAGTGGACTCAAACATTTAACCTCAAACCCCCTGGTTCACCATGTGGTTGTCCTTGATGTTGCCTGTTGATCAGCGGGTGGAGATGATGCTCGTTGTTGTAAATAGATTGAAATAGAAACCTGAGGTTGTCTTACAGCGGCTGGGGTTGAGTTTCTGTCTGTCTGTGCTGATTACAGACCTCAGCAACTCTGTTCACCAGTTTATAGTGATTAAACGAGACCACAGCTTAAGTCTTCATAATAAATTATAATAATAATGTATTTGATTTATATAACAGTGTTCAAAGTGTGTTACAAAGTGCTTCACAAGGCAATAAACGCAAGATTAAAGAAGCAAAAGTAAAAACAATACAATAACTAGGGCTGTCAAAGTTAACATGATAACATATTAACATTTAATGTCCTCCCTTGAGGCGGGACCTCTTCTATCAACGCAATACATTTCATTTTTTTCATGCTTATCTGTGATTGGCTAAAAGACATCAAATGAAGGGCCAAAGGTCATCCTCCCTTGGCCTGTTACCAATCAACAACCAGCAGATTACAAGATTGACATTGCGTTGGTCCAATGATGATGTCTAAATGTCATCTTCAGTCTCTACCACTGTGTTGTATGTGATGAACTGGCAAAAAAGTATCAGACAGCAGCATATTAGGAAAGAAATGATAACAGACAAATTGTGAACTACTTTTAAACACACAACGAAACACATCCTTTTTATTTAGGCCTGTTCATTGAGCTCTAGCTAGCCAGTCCCGGAGAGCAGCGCGTCGGGCCACTGCACGCCTCTGTATCCACACGAGGTTCTGCATGATCTAAACCACTGTCTTCCATCAACAAACCGCCTAGAAACCCATTTATCTTCACACGGACGACATATAGCAAAGAGCAAAAATGGAGCAACGGAACAACAACCAAAATATAAAATCAAGAAAATAAGTATTTGTTGGAATGAGCTGCAGATTAGAGAGCTCGTACGATAGCTGTTGTCACCTGAACACCCTCCAAGCTGCTTTAACTTGTCTATTAATAGACGAATCAAACCAGGCGCCGCCCGCTGGCCCACATGTTCCTGCCTCCATGTTGGAGGACCGCCAAAGACATGAATGGACATGTAATTAGCACAACGGTGGACCTCATCAGACGATAAGGACACATGTGGTATTAAAGGAGCAGAACAGCAGACTTTTCATTCAGTTCATTTACAGAAGGGTGACAAATTAAAATAAAACCCAACCTAAAGTGTGTCGGTAAAGTGATTTTCAGAACAGCTTCAGTGCTCCTTGTTCTCCATAGATTCTCCTGCAGAACTCTACTGAAGGGACAAACAGTATTCTTTCAAAAGATATTCACTCATTTGGTGTTTTGATAATGCTGTCTAATGCCTTACGGCCACCTGTGTTCAACCACTGAAAGGACCTCTAAAATCTCCTTAAAGACCACCAGAACCTCTTTAAGGATCCCTAGAACCTCCTCAAGCGCCATCAGAACGTCCTATAGTGTCCTAGGTCCTCCCCAATGACAACTAAAACCTCTTGAAGAATCTATAGAACATCTTAAAGGGGCCCTTAGAAAATACTCAATGACCCTAGAACATCCTAAAGAACTCCAACAACCTCTTTCGTGGAAAATAACCTATTAAAGGATTCCTAGAACATCCTACAAGACCCCTAGATCCTTCGAAATTACCACAAGAACCTCTTAAAGGACCCCTATAATGCCCTCAAGGATCCCTAGAACCTCTTAAAGGACACCTATAATGCCCTCAAGGATCCCTAAAACCTCTTAAAGGACCCATATAATGCCCTCAAGGATCCCTAGAACCTCTTAAAGGACCCATATAATGCCCTCAAGGATCCCTAAAAACCTCTTAAAAGACCCATATGACATCCTCATTGACCACTTAAACTTCTTAATGGATCACTAGAACCTCTTCGGTGACAATTAGAACATCTGAAATGACTCTCCTAAAATACACTAAAACCCCTTAGCCCGACAGACCCGGTAGCGGGTCGAAATGGGTCGCACCCTGTTGCGTAGTTGCGATGGATGATAACCTCAAAAACTGGTTTTAATGAGCAGATTTCCCCACGTTTACCACTACATATGAGGCTGTCCGTAGTGTTTGACTTGCTCTCTGCCTGTCATAATTAAAACATGAGGCCTTTGGTTTCCGATTGTAGCGGTGAACCAGTTTGTCTGAGGACATTAGTTGACCTATATAGAAGATTTACAGAGGACTGTTTAAGTGTTGAGGGTCAAATTTGATCAAAAGACACAAGGTTCAAGGGTGGAAAACCTACTATTTGGAGGGTCTGGGTAGGAAGAAGCTGTAACTGTCAGCACACTTTTCTGTAACTCCATTTTGCTTTGTAAATGATCTTGTTTCTATCTAAATCTGTTACCGTCTGCTTTTTATTTTGATTTCTTTTCAATGAAATGAGAAGGCTGTGTTTCATGAAAAGAGTGTTGTGAGATCTTGAAAGCTAGAGATTATCTGCTGTCAAGTTGCTTATGAATGTCTGTAGATAATAAACTGTGTAATATTAACTTTGTCTCTATCTCTGTTTTCCTGTTGCAGGTTGAAAAGACGATGAGCAGATGGAGGACAGTCCTGGTAGTCCTGTTCCACCTCTGACCCTCATGAAACAGTTTGGCACTTAACGGGGTACCAGGAAGCTGAGGGACCTTTTGCACAAATAGCGAAGGTCTACAGAAAAAGGAAGATCAGGGCATTTAGGTGGCTAAGGTGCCAACATGTCCCAGGCAGGTAAAGTCCTCCACCTGTATGTTGAGGTGAGGTCTGTTGCTGAGGAGGAAGGGAAGGTGCCGGAAATAAGAGATGATGGGACTGCTCACCTGATGCTTCAGTGCCCAGACGTCCTTCCTCAATCTCAGAGAAGCTCCAGCCCCAACCGCAATCATGATCACTCCCCAGTCTCTCAGCACCAAACTGGGGTTGTAAGCCACAGCTTATCCCCCTCAAAGTCTTCCTCCAGACATTCAGTCAGCTTCCAACTCCAAAACCCTGATGCTACAGGGTCTCCCACCCAGTTCCACCGGCAGGATGTGTTGCATGAGAGTTTCAGTCAATTACTCCAGGCCCTTGCGCCTGGAACGACTGTGGCAGGCCAGCATGGGTCACTGGGATGCACCCGTTCCTCTGACATGGACCCCCACCGGGGAAGGGTGCCTACCTCCCCATCTTCTACATCTTCTGGGATGCTGACTGTGCCCTCCACACCTACCAGCAACCGCAGGTCCTATGAGGTCCCGGCGGTGGGGGGTGAGGAGGGGAAGACATCTGTGGTGACCTTTGGCTACATAGAGAAAGCTAACGTTAACAGCATGGGGGGCCGGCGTACCTCTTTGTGCCAAAGTGAGTTGGGCAATCCTCTTAACAGAATGGAGGGGCAACTCCTCCCTGGCCAACTCCGGAAGAGACTTAGTGACCCAGTGTGGTACAATGGGCAGCCAGGGCAGGGTGACCCTTACCCGAGTCACCCTTACCCATCTCGGATTCAGTCCCCACAGGGCTCGCCTTACCTGCAGAGGGCTACCCCAGACACAGTTGCCAGAGATGCCACCTACAGGGCCTTGGGGGAGTTTGGATCCCCAGAACTTAGGCGCAGATTTGCTGGTCACATCCCAGAGAACTGCAGCCCAGCCCTGCCAAGGCACTGCCAGTCCCCTCGCTGCCGGTCCTTGGGGGGGTCTCCCGTCCAGCCCCGCAGCACCCGCACCCTGCCATCGAAGGCCCAGCTCCTGGAGCTGGACAGCAGAGTCTGCCGTAGTTCAGTGAATGGACTACCCAGAAGTCCTGCTTCTGACCACCTGTGTGCTCACACTGGCTACTCATCCCACCCAGTGGCTCCGACCTCAACTCTTCGCTCTCATAGCCCGCCCCAGAGCCAGCAGAGGCCATGGGTGGGGGACGAGAGCCCCAGGTTGTCTAGCAAATTTCACCCACCGTTACCTGCAGGGAGACCCACGGACATCCAGCATGAGATCCCAACTAGTATGTTCCCCACCAGCAACTATTCCAGGACTGGCTATCAGGCTAGTGGGAACCCCCAACACAGTGTTAATAGTAGCTATAGTACTAACCTCATCAACACCAGTCATAATGCTGCAGACAGTATACACTACACTAATGATAACTTATCCAGCAAAACTCATTACAAATCGTCACGCTGCAGTAGCAGAGCCAGTGACGCAGTCAGCCCTACCAACGGCAGGAGAAGCATCTCTCCATCCTTAAATGCTGAAGTGGCTGGTAAGTTAGCTGTGGAGGCTAACAAACTGTCCACCATTTTTGCTGAAAGGCGAACCCCCTCTCCAACATCTTCTCAAGCTGAGTCACTGAGGTCAGAGAGTCCCAAGATGGGAGGGTCATCCCTGAGAGAATCCCAACCTTATGCTACTCTTCATGGGCGAAGCTCCCCTGACCCTCTACAGGCCGACAACCAGAACCACAGATGGAAAACGGACAAAGCAATACCTCAAACCAGACCAGGACGCGTCTCACCTCTCTTATCACCAGCATCTCCAGCCTTGCCGGCTAAGTTGCACCGTGCAGCCACCTCTCAATCACCGGTCTTGGACCCACGGCATCAACGGGTTTCATCACCCACAAAGGACGCGTCTGCCCTGCACCGCTACCAGCCACCACAGTACACCGGAGACCACAAATCGCCTGGCATGGAGCGGAAGTATGATCACCTCTTTGACAGATCACTTAGGGACAGCCCTGAGCTCTCCAGGAGACTTTTCTCCAGCCAAAACACAGAAGCATTACCTGTGAGCTGGACCTCCAAGCACCAGCAGTGGTCGGAGGCTGGGCCGGTCCAGTATGGGGACGAACTCTGTGAAGACAACTACAGACAGTCAACCTCTAGAGTTTATACGCCAAGCAAAGTGGAAAGTCATAGGAAAGTCGGAGGAGATAAAGGAATGAAGACGTCATTGCAGGAGACCCCAGTTATAAGTGTGTCCAAGGACGAGAGGGAGGAGGTTCAGGATCACAGCGGGTTTGCTGGGACATCCTCTCAAAGCTCCAGTGGGGTAACAGGCAGCATGGGAGACTCCCAGCTGGACAGAAACGACAGTCTGTCCCCCGAAACCTCGAGCCAGTCCAGCCACGACACGGCAGACACCGGCTCAGGGATGCAGGTCGGCTTGAGGGTTTTGGTTGTATGTTGTGTGAGGAGGAAATCATGTAGATTATGTGTATGTTTTGAATCTGTGTGGAGGGTGAGGTTGTTTGTCGATGAGTCTTCCCATCACGTCATGACTTATTGTCACATTTACCTCAATAACAATAAATATGTAACAGAAAGGTGTTCCCCACCAGTGAGTTAGTTTCTGTTCCTCAGTGTATTTTCTTATGAAGGGTTTCTATCAACTACATTCCCATGAGGCTTTGGCAGCACTTCTGGGTCCGAGACTAATGGGATATGTTGTTTAATGCTAACAAAAACTGTTTCTCTCCAGTGTGCAGATTGTTGGATACACTATTTTTCTTTTTTTGACAAATTAGTAATTGTAACAATGTCACTTACGTACAATCTTTAAAACTAACACTTTAAAATTTAAATTACATGAAATTTTAATTCATCCTAAAATTTGAAGATAGAGGTGCAGAGTGCATAAAAACTACTACAAATACTACTGGAGGTATTAGTTGGGTTTAGTTACAATTCAGAAGAGGTCAAACACAAAAACATGCGTGCACTAATAGCTATATTTCAAGATTATTTCTTTGAGAAACAGATGAATTCATTTCACTGCGGTCTTTCCTCCTCATGCAGTCGGACGGCGGCTCGACGACGACTCCGTCTTCATCTTCGCGATCGCAGAAGATCGCCCGAGCCAAGTGGGAGTTCCTGTTTGGAGGGCAAACAGAGGAGAGTCGTTGCACTAAAGGTACTGTTTTAATTCGTATTTAGTTACCTTTTTATTGATGTTTACACTTTGATAACAAAATAAAATAAAACAAAAATAGAAAGAATGATTGGGAGCAAAAGGATAGTAGAAACAAAGCAGCAACAAAGTCCCAATTATAGTTATTAAATACAATTTTATTTTGCCGGATATTGACTGTTCAATTGGTTAATTAAACCAATAGGTTAGGAACTATTGATTAGGAACTATTAAACCAATAGTTCCGAACCTTTTTAGGAACTATTGGTTTAATAGTTCCTAAAAAGGTCAGGAACTATTGGTTAGGAACTATTAAACTGATAGTTCTGAACCTTTTTAGGAACTATTGGTTTAATAGTTCCTAAAAAGGTCAGGAACTATTGGTTAGGAACTATTAAACCGATAGTTCCGAACCTTTTTAGGAACTATTGGTTTAATAGTTCCTAAAAAGGTCAGGAACTATCGGTTAGGAACTATTAAACCAAAAGTTCCTAATGTTTTTAGGAACTTTTGGTTTAATAGTTCCTAAAAACGTTAGGAACTGTTGTTTTAATAGTTGCTAACCAATAGTTCCTAAGCTTTTTAGGAACTATTAAACCAATAGTTTCTAAAAAGGTTAGGAACTATTGGTTTAACCTTTTTTGTCCCCCGCAGTCTGATGAAATGAACTCAAGTACACCCCCATCATGTTCCAAATTTCACACTGGATGCTATTTAACACCACTATTATATTAAAGTTGATATTGTTACAATAAATTATAGTTTATTATAACCTTCGTAAATCCTTGTACATAAAAATAAACCCATCATTGTTTTATTCCCAAACAGTTTCAGACCTTCACACTGGGAATAGTAGTAGCAGCATTAAAAGGTTAAAAGGCCCTTCTGTCTTTTCTCTCGTATTGTTTCTCCAGTCAGTGAAGTAAACAAGCAGCTTCAGGAGCTTCCAGTCTTCTTCTAAGCCAATTAGCTGAAGCTTAACATCAGCTAGAACAGGTCTTACAGTATGCGGCTCTACTCACAAGTATTACTACACAGTATTACTACACTACTACCACTACTACCACTTCCTGTTCTTTATTTAGCATCTTTTTCACACTTTGACACTAGCGAACAATTTTTTAATTAACCAAAGTCATTGATGTGTGCTGGCTGTGGAAATGTGTGGTCTTATTGTACCATCATATCTACTGTATGTCTTTATTCATACTTGTACTGTATATCTAAAGTGCCACTACTACATTTAACTTTAACCTTTAACAGTTTGAATTTGCTGAAATAAAAATGCCTATTTTGATCTTTTTTTTTTTAGCAAAAGGTTATAAATGCTCAAATTAGCAGATAACAGGAGCGAGAAATTAACAAAATTTTCAGTTCCGATTTTATTTTATCGTTTATGTAAATGTTTTAAGAGATACAAACCAGGTTCGTCACTTTAATCCAGAACAGATAAAAATACATATCTTTTCTTGCTTTAAAAGGAATACTTATCTCAAAACAAAATAAAATATAATTTATTATAAATTATAATTACTTATAATTTTTTTAACAAGGTTATCAGTGTGAATATATAAAGTATTCCGAGAGATATGTATGAAAAGACTTTTTTTAATTAACTACCAATTACGATATATGAGTAATACTATTACTATACTATTTACTATAAAAATAATTGAATGTGAGTGTTAAAAAATAAATATAAAGCCTAATATTTCTCCTTTAACCTCCCATTAGTTGATTTAAAAAAGCAAAACCTTTTTTTTAACTTTACCTCCAATAAATAGT
>CAKAKR010063446.1:0-11297 GCA_916700685.1 Adelosebastes latens
AATCAGGGACGACTTGATAATTGATGAATCTTTAATAAGTATTTCTCTAATAATTCCTAATGGAGGACTATCTAGTAGATAATGATGAGTTACTAGAGAACAGACTGGGAGATCCTATATTAATGAATCATTAAGTAATGATTAGTTCATGAATATATGTGACTTGATCTCTAAATCAGCTGCTGAGAAACACGAAACTAGTAACGACTCATTAATTAGTGACTACTTAAACATTAGTTACTGTTTTTGTGTCTGTTTTTGCCTTCCGGGCTTTCTGGCAGAAAGGGTTTATTATAAGCCAAACCATGAAGTTTTCCTACACATAACTAAGTGGGTTTATTGTCTAAACTTAAGAAGATTCTGCCAGAAAGCCCTCAAGGTAAACTTCTCCCATGTGCTCTCAGAGCCCTCATTGATAACAGACTCTGCCATGAACACTGCCCCCACCCCGGGGATCACATAGTAGGCCTACACTAAATATATGATGGCAGAAATATACTTGATATACCGCCACTTTAAGGAACGTCTACATGAAGATAGAGGAACAAGCAAACTCTACACGAAGACCATAGAGTGTGTCCTCTGATCTCAACCTTTACCAAAAATAAGTCTTAAGTTGGTGGATGGACGAGTAAGTGGACAATCATTACCCTTAAATAAACATTTTATAAAAACAAACAGTTTTATGACTTAGCTGTGAACTTCATGACATACATGTTAACATATTTATCTACCATTTATTAATATTAGTTAGTAAACCCTTAATAAATGTTAACAAGACACATTTGTTAACAGTTAGTTAATGATTTTTATTGTATTAACTAATATTAATAATGTTAACAATGAATACCTCAGTTAACATAAACACCATTAGTAAATGCTTGTTAGACACTTTAGTTACTGTTAATTAAGGCTTATTAATGCTTAAAATAATGTTAAATAATGTACCCTTATTGTAAAGTGTTACCCTGCATCTGTTATTGTCCCTAATAATTACTTTTCGCAGCATTTTGTGTCAGAGTCCTTCTCTGTGTTCCTCCCAGCACTCGTCCCTCCTCGTGCTTTGGTCTCTGCTGAGACATTCTGCCGTAGTTTCCTGCTGTGCTGAAGCATCCTCAAGTTCAGGGAGAAAATTAAAGCACAAGACTTATTTGCTCTAAATAGGAAGCATTGCATAAATAGATCTGGGCAACATGGTCCCTGTTTTAACATCAAACTCAGGGTTTTCACACCAAACTGCAGTACATTTTTAACTGTGCTAACTGACAGGGATCCTCCACGATGAACTAATACTTTGCTAAAACTGGTTGGAAGTTCAGTTAAACTGTATGTAACTAAATTATTCTAATATCTGTCTCAGAATAGAAGCAAACATCTAAATCTAAAGGGGAAAAAATGCAGCAGTGTCTGATGAAACCTTTCTTGCTCACTGTGAGTGCCCCGCAGAAAAACAACATCAGTGTGTTCAGCTCAGTCTAAAAGAACAAACTTCTCTGTGGTTGGTCTGCTGCTAGATTAGATCTACCATTCAGCTGTAGTCTTTACGGTGTGTTTGATGCAACTTTTTGACAAAGGCAGAGGCGGCGTGAGGCGACGTGAGGCAGCGTAACGTCGGCCTTCATCACTGCTGGTTCTTTGGTGTTTGTTTGGTGCGTCTGGGACCTTAAACCTGCCATCAGCTGTATATCTAATGCAGCATTCTCCTCCCCTTCTGCTATCTGCACTATCTATCTTGTAAGGGCACCATCGCTGCATCCTGTGCTTAGTGTCGCCCATGATGACTGTGATTGGTTTAAATAAATACAAACGAGCCAGAGCGTTTAAGTAACTAACAAAGGTGGTGAAATGGCACCTTGTGATGCACCTGTAGAGAACTCATCTCTGACACCTCACCTTTTACAGACATTCTAGGAAGGCATCATTTGAAATAAATAAAGCTGAAATTATTGCCTTTATTAGTAGTTGTTTGTCTCATGATACTCGCTGACTGGAGGTTTTTTAATTGGCCCTCCTTTATTTCAACTTAAAATAACCAATGTTTTACAAAAGTGTTCTGTTTTCTTTTGGACTCATTCTACTTCATGCTTCCACCTACTGAAGTTCAGGTCGACCACGGTGTGTTTGAGAACATTTTATTTCAAGGTGATACTCTAGGTGATACGAACAGTTTTCTTCACAACTTTCCATAAATCTTTAATAATTTTAAGGGTATGATGAAAATAAAACATTTGAGTGCGATATCTGTTGATTAGCTGTGAAAAAGCTGCAAAAAAACCCAAACAACCAAAACATTATCATGTTACAGATTCATGGATTCATATTAATCAACAAATTAACTGCAGAAGCAGCTGATCTGGTTCAATCATGTCTTTCTGGATTCAGAGTTTCAGCAAAAATCTTGTTTGATCAGTAAAAGAAAACTGAAATGAATTTGAGGATGAGTCAGATAAATATGGAGCCATCACCAAGAAGTATTTTAAGACTAAAAACTTAAATATTTTCAAATGTGGAGCACGTTTTAACCGAGGCTTCGTTGTAAATGAGGAAACAGAGGCTATGTTCCAAATCGCATACTTTTTACTTTTAGTACATACTGCAGCTCTCCTTACAAAGTACGCACTGTTGCATGCAGTATTGGGACATACTACTTCGCCTTGACCTTTGACCCTCTTGCTCATATATCAGAACAGCCAGAAAAGCATGCTTACTTGCGTTCTGCAAAATGTGACCAGATGTAGTAGGACATCATGGTATTTTTGGCATACTGCATTTGACATACTACGTATTGGGACATACTAAATCTTTTTCTGTCATACTAAATAGTATGGTAGTGTGGGTACTGGAACGCACAGAGTTAAAATTCACAAGCTCCGCTTCCTGGAATGAATCATAGCTTGATAACCCCTCCCTCCTCCTCCTGCTCTCAAACACAGACAGCTCCACGCTGTCGGTTTATTTCCTTGTTCTCTCCCCTTCAGATCTACAATTTGAAGACGGGTGTAACCAACATGGTGGTGTAGTGCAAGAGCTGACAGGCCCCATTCACTGCATAACACATGTTGTTTAGATCAGAGCTCAAACTAGTTTCAGTTATAGGGAAGTGAAACTCAGACAGTCGTTGTCACTGAGAGGTGAAATGGCGCAGAAAGGAGTTCAGCTGGAGCGGGAAACCTTCTCTTGTTCCATCTGTCTGGATCTACTGAAGGATCCGGTGGCTACTCCCTGTGGACACAGCTACTGCATGAACTGTATTAAAAGCTTCTGGGATGGAGAGGATGAGAAGAAGATCCACAGCTGCCCTCAGTGTAGGCAGACCTTCACACCGAGGCCTGTCCTGCTGAAAAACACCATGTTAGCAGTTTTAGTGGAGGAACTGAAGAAGACTGGACTCCAAGCTGCTCCTGCTGATCACTGCTATGCTGGACCTGAAGATGTGGCCTGTGATGTCTGCACTGGGAGGAAACTGAAAGCCTTCAAGTCCTGTCTGGTGTGTCTGGTCTCTTACTGTGAGAAACACCTCCAGCCTCATTACGATGTAGCTCAATTAAAGAAACACAAGCTGGTGGAGCCCTCCAAGCAGCTCCAGGAGAACATCTGCTCTCGTCACGATGAGGTGATGAAGATGTTCTGTCGTACTGATCAGCAGTGTATCTGTTATGTCTGCTGTGTGGATGAACATAAAGGCCACGACACCGTCTCAGCTGCAGCAGAAAGGACTGAGAGGCAGAGAGAGCTGGAGGTGAGTCGACTCAACATCCAGCAGAGGATCCAGGACAGAGAGAAAGATGTGAAGCTGCTCCAACAGGAGGTGGAGGCTGTCAATCGCTCTGCTGATAAAGCAGTGGAGGACAGTGAGAAGATCTTCACCGAGCTGATCCGTCTCATGGAGAAAAGAAGCTGTGATGTGAAGCAGCAGGTCAGATCCCAGCAGAAAACCGAAGTGAGTCGAGTCAAAGAGCTTCAGGAGAAGCTGGAGCAGGAGATCACTGAGCTGAAGAGGAGAGACGCTGAGATGAAGCTGCTCTCACACACAGAGGATCACAACCAGTTTCTACTCAACTGCCCCTCACTGTCACCACTCAGTGAATCTACATCCAGCATCAATATCCGTCCTCTGAGCTACTTTGAGGACGTGACGGCGGCTGTGTCAGAAGTCAGAGATAAACTACAGGACGTTCTGAGAGAGAAATGGACAAACATCTCACAGACAGTGACTGAAGTGGATGTTTTACTGTCACAACCAGAGCCCAAGACCAGAGCTGGGTTCTTAAAATATTCACGAGAAATCACACTGGATCCAAACACAGCAAACACACGGCTGTTATTATCTGAGGGGAACAGAAAAGCAACATTAACGAGACAACAACAGTCTTATTCTAGTCACCCAGACAGATTCACTGGACGTTATCAGGTCCTGAGTAGAGAGAGTCTGACTGGACGTTGTTACTGGGAGGTGGAGTGGAGAGGGGAAGGAGTTTATGTAGCAGTCGCATACAAGAGTATCAGTAGAGCAGTGGGGTCGGATGAATGTGAGTTTGGATTCAATGACAAATCTTGGGCGTTAGATTGTAAACAAAACAGTTATAGATTTTTGTACAACAATGTCGAATCCCTCGTCTCAGGTCCTCTGTCCTCCAGAGTAGGAGTGTACCTGGATCACAGTGCAGGTATTCTGTCCTTCTACAGCGTCTCTGAAACCATGACTCTCCTCCACAGAGTCCAGACCACATTCACTGAGCCTCTCTATGCTGGACTTAGGCTTCATTACTGGTTGTTTGGAGACTCTGCTGAGTTCTGTAAACTGAAATAGACAGAAGTCATTTAAGGGTTCAATTCTGTGTTTTAACTCTTAAATCTCATGTTTGTTGCTGAGAGCTGATTGTTGTGTCATTTCTTCACTGCACAGAGATCAGCTGTCAATCAAACATTATGGTGGTACTTTGACCTCTTCTCATCAGTTGTTCTGTAAATGTTTGAGTGTCTTCAGGTGGCGCTCCTTCCTGTGTCTGTTTCACTGCTCATGATGATGTTTGTTCACCTGAACTGATATTTCTCTGCATGAATATGTAAACTTCTCTGTGCTCTAAAAGATATTTTGTTCTTTCCGCTTTGTATTGACATTTATTTGTTTGGCAGACCTATGAGCTTTATAAACCTGTAATTATCATGATCATAATCAATAAGGAGATCCTTCATTATTCTCGTTCACATCGCTGAGATTCTGGTCAAACAAACTGATTGTGTTGATGAAGTGAATCTGAACATGAGATCATTGAACAACAGTCATTTAACAGACTTTACTGATGGGATGTGTGAACAAACTGAAGGTTTATATAATCAATAAACAAATATGAACAAAGTATTTTCTTCCGGTCTTCATTCCAGGGTATCATACAAAGCTGATGGAGAAAATGTGAAACTAATATGAGAGAATAACTGAGGCAGTGTTTCCTTCTGAAACACCACAAAGTCCAGTGTTCATGTTTAGAGTCAGTCAGTCTCTGTCCTTTCAAATAAAACAGTTTGTCAAAGAGAAATGAGCAGAGTTTTCTATCAATTGCTGCTTTTTTTCTCTTTATTTTCTTTGTGCACTTAGTCAATAAAGATGATTTATTACACAGACTTAAAAACTGTTGAAATAGTTAAAAATTTATTTGGTAAAGCTTGGATGTGAGGAGGTTTTGTTGACTCCTGACACACATGAGACAACAGATATTGTGTTGATGATTCTCCACATTTGGTTACAAATATTTCAATGTTATTTAAACAGAATTCAAGACATCAGAGAAAATGTAACCTGCAGCCTCAAATCTCACATTTCCAAATACTATTTACAACCTGAGAGATGATGTTATAGTAATATTTGTAAAGTGGAAACTCCTCTCTACCATCTTTCCCGTGTGACCTGAATGCAGCATCAGTGTTACAGGGTGTGACTCCTGTGAACAAACTGACATAGTGTGATATTACATTGATTTAAATGTCTCTTTACTGATGTTGTTTGAAGCTGCCAAAGGCTCAGTGAAGTTTTGACATGTCTTCCTGCAGTGAACATCACAGCAGGTTAACAAGAGAAATGTGAAACCTGATGCATGTTTTAAACCATGTTTTTTGAGCCCATCAGAAACTTTCTAATGTCTCATACATCATGGTCAGGGGTGTGGGACTTCTGTTAGTCAAAGTGAATTCTCCTTTTTTATTTAAAAAACCCCAGAAATTAGTGATTTTCCTGGTGGTAGTTTGGCTTGTGTCCCTCACTAACCGAGGCGTTTACTGTATGTCCTCCTTCATTTCACTTTTTAAAAACCTCACCCGTGTTTTTAATGTTTTAACACTGTTCTAGTATATTTTCTACTAACTTTATTTGTTTTTCTGCCAGCTACTGAAGTTCAGGTTGACCATAGTGTGTTTGGGTTGTGTGTGTCAGAAGGTTATTCTCATATTGATGCTTTTTTTGTGAAGAATTGTGTCGATAGCACTGATCAATAAATATCAGTAGTGGAGGTTAAAGGTTTCAGTTAAGAACATATTTTTAGTCTGATAAAAACCTTTATAGTAAAAGTGCATTGTGTCATACATCATGATAAATGATGTCAGATCAATATTAGTTCTTTAGTTATAGTTATTTAGTGAGGAACCATACTGTCACTAATTTAATGCACCACCTTGCCAGCACGCTCTGTGACCCAAATCAAACACACCTGAGATGTTGCAGACCAAGGTTATTATAAGGTTATTTTATTTATGTGGCTAAGTAATGCTTGATGCACCTGCCGTGGTGTCCATAGACGTATTTATTGTTCGTTATTTTTGTTTAATTGTCTGAGTTTGTATTTTTTCTGATTAATTCTGAAAAGGCTGCTCTGAGGAAGGCTGTTGTTTAGATATATTTGATGCTGCAAAGTGCGTCAATAGAGATAGAATTTAATTGTTGGTTTGGACATCAGTGCTCTGTGGTGTGATGTTGTTTCACTAGTGTGTACATTGACTTTTAATGCAATTTATTTTGTAGCCTAAAGGCGTAACAGTAGTACTGAGAACTTTGATCAACAAATTAACTGCAGAAGCAGCTGATCTGGTTCAATTATGTCTTTCTAGATTCAGAGTTGCAGCCAAAAACTTGTTTGATGATATTTGTTTAAACCCATCTGAAGCTTGAAATGCTGGTTTGGCTCAGAATGATATTCTGAAATTGAAGTATTTTGTTGTTTTGTTATTATTCATCAATTCATGGATTTCGTGACAGTTTAGTTTGATAGTTCTACTAACCTACTGTCAGACAGCTGTTTTAATCAGTAAAAGAAAACTGAACTGAATTTGAGGATGAGTCAGAGAAATATGGAGCCATCACCAAGAAGTATTTTAAAACTAAAAACTTAAATGTTTACAAATGTGGAGCAGGTTTTAACTGAGGCTTCGTTGTAAATGAGGAAACAGAGGCTTTGTTCCAAATCAGATACTTTTTACTTTTAATACATACTGCAGCTGGCATTACAAAGTACGCACTGTTGCATACAGTACTGGGAGATACTACTTTGCCTTGACCTTTGACCCTCTGGCTCATATATCTGCTGCACAGAGGATTGTGGGTCAGAACAGTCAGAAAAGCATGCTTACTTGCATTCTGCAAAATGTGACCAGATGTAGTAGGACATCCTGGTATTTTTGGCATACTGCATTTTACATACTATGTATTGGGACATACTAAATCTTTTTCTGTCATACTAAATAGTATGGTAGTGTGGGTACTGGAATGCACAGAGTTAAAATTCACAAGCTCCGTGTAGCACACAGCTCCTATCACTATAATTATACTGGACCAGAATCAGAAGATACCAGACTCAAATAGGAGGCATAAAAAGTTAATTGCAATATCAGATGACCACACCAGACAAAAAGCTATGAACTGGTACCGTGTATTTTAAAAAATAACAAACAAAACAAAATGAATACCCATCAGTTCAGTATACAGATAAATTCCACAAAGATGCTTCAGTTTCAACTCAGCAACAAAATATTTCTTTTATCACACTCTGGGTTTGAACCACTGAGTTTTAACCAACTATTTTTTTCTGACTGGGTGCACCCTAATATCAATAACTCAAAATCTCAATTCTCAATATTTGGATCAAACATTCAATGAGTAACAACATTAAAACAATAACCCGGTTCAATATTATCACTTCTCAACTCGTTTAACCTTACAATAATTCAATATTAACTGTTCCAGTAATAGACATTGTTACCAAGGCATCACAACACCCCATATCAACAATATGAATATTCAGTCCATTCACTTTAGCCAGTGTGATGGTTAAAACTCAGTCCTTTCACCGGCACAGGGAATGTGTTTCAGGGAGCACGAAGAGGGTAAATGTTTTCAAGTCAAGTAAAAAAAAGGGTTAAGTCAGAGTCTGGGGTTTGAGGTTGTGCACGGGATGCTGGGAGTTGAGTGTAAAGGGTGGTGTAGCCTTGTACAGTTTGTGATGTTTACCCTACTGCCGTGGCAGAAGAGGGGTAAGGTTGACAGTTCTTGGCTCTGGGATCTTCAATCCAGGGATCTAGAGTAGGGATCGACCGATTATCGGCCTGGCCGATATTATCGGCCGATATTCGGCATTTTGCCGATTATTGGTATCGGCATTTTTTTTAACCGATAAAACACATTAATTTATAAATGCGCCACTTTGGCTCTGATCAGCCTCCTCTCTTTGTCAGCTGTGCAGTCTAGCTCAATGTCCCGCCCACAGCACTATCTGATTGGTTACACGTCATCAGCAATAACCAATCAACACAGAGGGTTACCGTGCCTCAGACGTGCAGAGAAAATCAGTCACAGACTCGGCCCTGGTGAGCAAGTGGAGCGGAGTCCTCTCGGTTAGACGGAAGATATTGATTATAAATTGCAATAAACTTCCCAATCCTCTATGCTGAAGTTTCAAAACACCACAATCTTATGATCTATTTATATGATGAGAAGCATGTCTAGTTTACCAGTTACACCGCTGAAAATGTCCGAATAATGCACGTTGTTGCGGTGATATTCAGTCAACTATAACAAGATAAAAGCGTTTATTTATTTAATATAGTAGTGTTAGTTATATCTCTGAGCCTGATAAGGATGTTCCTTTACAAAATGTTGCAAGCACAGATTGATATGTGCTGGGTCCAGGCTTCAAGGCTAATGATACACGTGACTGTTTCCAGGATAAGCTGGGACCCTGTGTGATGAGAGCTTCTTCTATCTCAGTTCTAATAAGTAGTAGAAAAAGAATGGTGAATCTGCGAAGAAACAGGAAGATTTTTACTGATTGTGCAAATTTATCAAATTTAGCATTGATTCCTTGCCAGCCAAACCATGTCCCAAAATATAATAATAATGCTTCTAGCACATTAAAGGTAGCCCTGTTAAACGTCAGGTCTTTGGCAGGAAAAACTTTTTTAATCAATGATTTTATTATTGAGCACAAGCTTGATTTTATGTTTTTAACTGAAACTTGGTTAGACCAAAATAACAGTGCAGCTGTTCTTATCGAGTCAACTCCTCCCAACTTTAGTTTTATGAGCGAAACTAGAATGCATAAGAAAGGAGGTGGAGTTGCCATATTGTTTAATGATTCCCTCCAATGCAAACAGATATCTTATGGACATTTTGCTTCTTTTGAATATGTCGCTCTTCAGCTGAACTCCTCTTCTCGAGCTTTGTTTCTGAATATCTACAGGCCACCTAAATACTGTGCAAACTTTTTTGATGATTTTACTGAACTGCTGTCTATAATTTGTGTTGACTTTGACTGTGTAGTCATTGTTGGTGATTTTAACATCCATGTTGACAACCAACAGGACAGAGGGGCCAAAGAACTGTGTCAGGTTCTTGATAACTATGGAATGAGTCAGCATGTGACGGAGCCCACACACAATAGGGGACACACTTTGGACTTAATCATATCAAAGGGCCTGAACATTTCCAAGGTTGTAGTGATGGATGTTGCTCTGTCTGATCATTCCTGTGTATTCTTTGAGAGTACTCTTCCTGTGCACAGAAATGATCAGACAGAGGTAATCACAAAAAGGTATATCACTGAAAATACCAGTGATCAATTTGTTCAGGCTTTCTCTTCCACACCCACCCTCCCCTGGACCTCTGTCAATGAGCTTGTAGATAATTTCAATTCTAAAATTACAAATGTTATTGATACCATTGCACCCACCACGGTGAAGATTGTCTCTGGTAAGAAAAAATCTCCATGGAGAAATGCCATGTTAGTAAGAAATGAAAAAAGAGAGTGTCGAAAAGCTGAACGCCAGTGGCGGAAAACAAATCTACAAGTTCATTATGACATCTATAAAGAGAGACTTTGCATTTATAATTCAGAACTGAGAAATCTAAGGCAGTCCTTCTTCTCTGACATCATCACCAAAAACAACAATAATGCACGTGCCCTGTTTGCTACTGTTGACAGGCTAACAAACCCTCCTGTGTCAGCAGCCTCTGAACTTTTATCCTCCAGGGCCTGCAATGAATTTGCTTCCTTTTTCACAGAAAAAATTCACAAAATCAGACAAGCAGTCACTTCCTCCTTAGCAGGTACAGGATGTTTGTTGCCCCTGCGTCCACTTAAACCTGGTGCAAATAACATGACACAATTTTATCCAATAAATCAGACATACCTGGAGGAAATCATACAACATCTAAAATCCTCCTCATGCTGCCTTGACATTCTGCCAACAGGCCTTTTCAAAAAAGTATCAGATTGTATGGTCTCAGAGCTTTTACAGATTGTTAATGCATCTCTTGTTTCAGGAGTCTTCCCACAGGCACTGAAAACTGCCGTCATCAAACCGCTCCTCAAAAAGAACAATCTGGACTCATCAATAGTAAATAATTACAGACCGATATCAAATCTTCCATTCTTGTCTAAAATAATTGAAAAAACAGTTTTTCAACAATTAAATAGTTTTCTGGCCCTAAACAACTCTTTTGATGTCTTCCAGTCAGGTTTTCGACCTCACCACAGCACTGAGACTACTCTTGTTAAGGTCTTCAATGACATCCGATTGAACACAGACAGTGGTAGAATTACGGTTTTAGTTTTACTGGATCTCAGTGCTGCATTCGACACGGTTGACCATAATATATTACTAGACCGACTGGAAAACTGGGTGGGTATTTCTGGCATAGCACTCAGCTGGTTTAAATCCTACCTAAAAGACAGGGACTTCTTTGTGTCTATAGGTAATTGCAAATCTGAGCTGAACAAAATCACATGCGGAGTTCCCCAAGGCTCCATCTTGGG